>CM061133.1:52136932-52154107 GCA_030789695.1 Scilla litardierei
TTTGTCTGTCGTTACGGTCTCGACAAACTTTCGACAAATTTCTATCTGATTTAAGGTAAATTGAAACCCATTTCATCACACTGATTATTTTGATATCTAGAGTTTTCAATGGAACATCTTTCTTGCATTATATGAACGATAGGAGTTCATCATGCCATGTACAAAACGAGCACGATCATCATCTCCTCAATACTTGTTGATAGGGGCTGGTTCACCGTCACAAGAAACACAAGAGACTGGTCCTTCATCTCGTCGGTCCAAGAGAACCATTCCTCTTGATGCTTCGCATCAAATTTTGTAGACTTTAGAACAACCTCAAGATCAACCTTCTGAGCACTCCACTACTTACAATGATCCTCAAACTCATTAAGAGTCTCCTGAAGACCCTCTCAAGGTCATCAGAAACCGAGTTGATTTTCTGGTCAAGAGCTCTCGCCATCAGGACAATGATCTGATTTTCCTTCGTGTTAATCTAGAGAATGTTCAGCCTATCGTCTCTGGACTTAGTTGGTATCATCCTCATATCAATACTCTTCTCTGATAAGTTCAAGATATTATACGTCATCCCTCTGAGCCATCATCTTCTTCATAGCCTCCTGAGGTTCTATCTCAGTGCTTGAATGAATTTTAGTACAATCTTACCAACATTTGGATGGTACTCGCACAATTGCATAACAATTTCATGACTCTGAAGCACATGGTCTCAAACATTCAGGAGAAATTAGAGACACTGGTGCCTACTCCTAGAGACATCCATTCTCCTGACCATCTAGAGCCTAGTCCACCTCCTCCAGCCATTTGATGACATATCTAGAATACCACACGCCTCTCTTCATCATCAAAATGTAATTTTAACAATGTTTGAGAAGAGTGCTTGTGAGGAAACATTTAGATGATTTGTTTTTTGAACAGGATATGTAGTTATTTTGGGATCATGGGTGGTATACTTGTAAGTATACATATTCTTATGAATGATGCCACATTTTGTTGTATGTGGCATACATATATATTTTGGTCGTTGATGAGAGATGATGTTATATTTTGTACTATCTCCATCATTATATATTAATGAAAGTTTAATGCTTATTGAAAATTTGCCACTATATTTCTAATTATTTTATTTGTGCACTTTCAATATGAATGTTGAATAATCTTCTCCTTATGAGTTTTGATGCTTCAAGCTTAGACAAATGATTAAGAGAGAACGCCTTCACTTATGTGTTTTAGATCATTTATATCCATCACATAGGTTTATTCTATTTGAGAACTAATTGTTGGTGTTCTATTCCGCCCATCCTTTTAGATTATAACAAAGGGGGAGAGAGATAACCATAGGAGTGCTTTGAGAGCTTGCTTGGGGTATTTTTGTTGGAGTATTCTTTAGATTTTGAGATTTTTTTCTCAAATGCATCATACAGGGGAAGAGAGAGTAACCATATGTGTTTTTAACTCCATGAATCATAATATGTTTAAACTAATTTTGAAACTATTGTATGATTCATGGGGGAGTTTTGAAATTCATCCTTCACGTTATCATGAAAAGTTGATTTCAATATAGTTGACTGACTTGATTGTCTTATTTCATGCTTCAACTATCTCTATATGTATCACCATATACTTCATGCTTTGTGTATACATATGTTGTTGTTTTTAATGAATAATACAAACAATTCATGTGATAAGCATATCATTAACTAGTGTTGATTATCCATTATTCATATGATTATTTGGACTTAAATGTTTGGCATTAATGCAGGGGGGAGTAAGTATCTTTATATTCATGCACAATTATTGATTATGGTTATGATTGTTTGTCATAATCAAAAGGGAGAGAATGTTGGATATTGGTTTCCCTAAATGTGGTTTTCATGATAAACAAATATAATTAATTGTGACTAATCCCCACGTTTTGTAGTTAATGAAAGCATCATCAATATAGACAGAGTCATATCAAATGAAGATAATGACTCGGATCATTGATGCAATGACATCAATCAATGAAGCATGGTAATCAAGAAGTGAAAGCAAGGAAATCAAAGTACTGGACTCAACAAAGTAAAAGTGGAAGTCTTCAAGGAATTCAGTGGGAAGTGAAGAGGATAAAACATGTATATCTTTCTTTCTTTACTTCTTAGTTGAAATAACATGTTAATACTTGAATAGACTTGATAGAATATCATTCTTAACACTCACAACACTCTAGATCATATATCATTAAGTGTCATAGGGTTAGAACTTGCATAAACTTGAAATAGAGTTTTTCAGCCTACCCAGACATCTGGTAGTTGATCTCCAGATGCCTGGTGCTCATGCATATTCAGTTCTTCAAAACCATGAACAGTACAGATGCCTGATGTTCTCATTCCAGACGTCTGCACAATATGTCAGGCGCCTAGATGAAGAACTCCAGATGTTTGATAAATTCTAGACGTATGCTGACTGACAAAAATCAGACATATGATATTATGTTTCCAGACGTCTCCATTTTGTATCAGACACATGAATGATATACATCAGACATCTGGTTAATTATGAATCAAACTTCCAGTTGTAGGGATCGTATAACCCTTGCAATACTAACAACACACACTAGAGGGGGGGGATGAATAGTGTAATGGCAATAAAATTGTCCAAATAAAATTTAACTTGCAAATGCGAAATTATAAATGCAAGAGTAATTAAATGGCATAATCAATCCAAACGCAAACACAAAGTTTTACCCTGGTTCCCTAAACTTGGGTACATCTAGACACACCAATATTCACTATATTCCCACACAGAGAAGTGAATACAAATCTCACAAGGAGATACCCCACAAAGAGGATTTATGCCCTACACAAGGACCCAACCAATCCTACACAAGGATCAAGATTCCCACACAGAGAATCACTAACTCCCACTCAGATAATTAGGGTTAGCCCTACACTAGAACACAAGAACTCCCACAAAGAGAGTTAATTCCCACAAAGAGAATTCCTTAGTCTCACAAAGAGATAACCTCCCACAAAGAGAGAAACTCCCACAAAGAGAGTATCATACTCCCACAAAGAGAAATAGGAAAACAAATTACACCCTATAAAGTAAATACCCTTACCTATACCCTGAGATGCTTACTCATGAATGAATGCAAGGCATGGAAGAGGATCTCCAAGTGTTGGAATATGCTTGAGAGCACTTGGATGATTTTCCTTGAGCTGGACTTCAATGCATGAAGGAAGATGAATGCTCAAAGAAGGAAAATGAGGGAGCATGAGAGTGGCTTAAAGATCTCTTGAGATTTTCAATAAAATCAAGAGTAATCAAGAATCAATCAAGAAGTTTAAGCATAGACAGCACACTCATATATATAGGAATCCTATATCAAGCCCAAAAACCCAAATAAACAGCGAAATATTCAAATCTGCGACGACTAGAAACTGGGTGAAAATGACAGGAACAGTCGACTGATGATCATAAGACAGTCGGCTGATCAACGGATAGAAAATATCCAATGGCTATAATCTGAGCCAGGACAGTCGACTGACGAAGTCAATACAGTCGACTGATAAATAGGACAGGCGCCTGTAAATCCTTCAGCAGACGTCTGCTGCAGGGGATGGATCGAAACAGAGAGCTGCACTCTTTCTCCAATTCTTCACACAAGCGACTGCTGTTAATACTACAGTCGACTGTCAAATAGTCAGGCGACTATACATTCTTCATCAGTCGACTACTGTAAAGTATGGAGAGAAGACAGAGAGATGCAGAGATTGCACTTACACTAGACAGGCGACTGTTGGCCAAATCTCAGGCGACTGTAAATACAAATGCGACTGAAAACTGATAGACAGGTGAATGTGCGTAAAGCTCAAGTTTGAGTCAATTGAAATGTTGACTTAAGCAGTGCATATCGGGCGACTGTAGAAGAATCTAATGGCGACTGGAAATCACCCAGTCGGCTGTGTTTCCCTCAACAGGCGACTGACGGAAAGAGTGAACCTATTGGGTTGGATTCTATGATAATCCTAAGGTTCACTAAGATGGTTAAATGCATGTGCATGAATGAGCAAACCATCTAGCAAGGCATTACATCAACCCTAGACTCAAAAGAGATAGAAAGCAATAAAGTAAATTACATGGATTACAATGCTTTCTTAAGATTCTAAGTCTTCAATCTTGATGCCTTGATTGCTCTCCATCATCTCCAAGCTTTGGCACTCATTGAGTCCAAACATTTGCCCTTCTTCACATGATGTCCATCCTTACACCAAGTGATTAGTCTCCAAGAAAGATATCCTTGAAATAAACTGAGAGACTAAAACATAAGATTCATTAGCAACAACATAATGTTGTGATCATCATCAAAATAAGATTGGTATGAAACACCAATACTCAACAATCTCCCCCTTTTTGATGATGATACACATTATGTAAATCATAAAGAATTAAAGCACAAAGCTAATGATCTCCCCCTACTTATATGCACCAATTATATAATGAGCTATGCAAAAGGTAAATACTCATAATATCAATAACAACAAGGTGACATATAATAGGCATGGATTACATAAACCAATTGCAAAGAATAAAAGCATGCAAACATGAATGGTTTATCTAATCCCATATATCTCTCCTTATAGAGATATCTCTCCCCATATGCATATGTATATATCACTCCACCTATAGATATGATCACATAATGCATATATCTCTCCCCCTTGACATCGTCAAAAAGGTGGACATCAAAAATATCCCCTTTGTCATCTTAACCAAGATGTGACAATATGCAAGAAATGAAAGATATGTATGATACCAAATTTTAACAATTTAGTGGGTATCAATTCACTATTCCATGCTCCCCCTAGATCATAGAAATGGTCAACTTTTGACTTCTAAGATCTAATACCAATTAAATATTGGAGCCATGGGCCATAAGTGTATCAAAGCAATAGATATGGAAAAATCAAGCTTCAAAGATACACACGGATATTGCCAAAAACAATGAGACATGAAACAAGTTGGCAATAAACAAGAGGTTTGGTTTGAGACCCAAAATAACCAAATATAAATAATGATCTCAAATAACCTATGAAATGAGAGTTAAAATATGTCTTAAATTAATTTAAACATATAATATATTAACTCCCCCATTGACATACACATGGATCATGCATGCATGTCAATAAACCCCAAGGTCCCAATTTTCATGAAAAGAAATAAATTTGAAAAATATTTTCAAAATCATGAAACACACACAATCAATGGGTATGCTTAAAATAAACATAGAAGCACAATACCCATGCAATATGGAAAAGTGTGAGGAACCTAAACATTAGGTAACCAAACCCAAGAGGAGTTTGATTTCCTAACATAATCACACGAGGTGATCACATCCCTAACTAGAGAGTTGATGTAACTATCTCTCTCTTGCACACTAGCCTCAGTGGGAATCCATAATCTCAAGGATTTCCTAGGCAATGGTTTTGCCTTTGCAAGAGGGAAGGATATGGCATGCTTAGGTGTAGAAACAAATTTCTTAGCATGCAAAGAATGAGGATTTTGCTTCTTAGCAAAAAATGAAGATTCTTCATTCTTCCTCATCACCTTATGATCTACATGCTTCTTGTTGGTGTTATTGTTGTACAAGAAAGCATGGTGATTCTTCTTAGGTGCTTTAGCAATATTTCTTGAATTTGCACCAAAAGAAGAATTAGAGGTGGGTTTGGAAACCACATTTTGAATATAACCCAAACCTCCTCTATGATTTTCCGGATGTTGTTTTTCCAACAAATCATGGAGTGAATCCCTAGAATACACAAAGCATATGAGCTTCTGGGATTCCTCTTCACATTTCAACGTAAGTTGTTGAATGTGAGCATCTAAGCTAAGGTTTCGAGCAACGAGATTTTCATTAGAAATGCTCAATTCCTTAACTTGAGAGAGAAGTGTGTCTCTCTCACAAATGTCATAAATATGCCTTTCATCATGAACTACACTTGCAATAACTAGTTCATGCATTCTACTCTTAGCAATCTTATACTTTGCTTTTAATCTATTGTAAGAGTTGATGCACTTACTAGCCTTTTCGGAGACCAAGTCAAGTTTTATCTTGAGCTCCTCATATGAGATCTTCTCTTCCTCGATCTCAACAACAACATCATCATCCTTGCAAGAGCTTGATGACGACTTCTCCTCCTTAGCCGTGAGGCACGAATCCTCATAGGAATTGTATGCGTCAAGCCAAGCATCCAACTCTTCTTCGTTTAATCCGGAGGGGATTGGAGTAGGACCATCCATGGCTACAAAGAATGCGTGAGCATCCTACTTTGTATCCTCTTCTTCGTTACTAGAAGTGTCCTCACTCGAATCATCAAAGGTCCCGACAAGTCCCTTCTTGTGATTTTTGGACTTGGACATTCCTTTCCAATGCTTCTTCCCTTTACCCTTGTAAGTTTCTATAATGGGTTTGGAAGGGCATTCGGTGGACAAGTGACCTTTTTCACTGCAAGTGTAACAAGTAGGAACCTTGTTAGAATTGGAAGCAAACTTTGACAAAGACTTACCTTGCTTGCATTTGAGGAAAGCTTTGAATTGCTCGGCAAGATCCTCAATTTCTTCTCCACTTGCATCTTCTTGCTCATCTTCTTCGCTAGGAGCTTCTCGATGGAATTTCCTCCTCCACTTGATTGGCTCCTCCTTGGCATGGAATGCAACCCCCTTTTGCTTTTCTAGCTTCTCGGGCTTTGTTGGTTGAATCTCCTTCTTGTGTTGAAGCTTTACTTCATACGCCATGAGATTTCCAATGCATTCCTCAACGGTATATTTGGACGTGTCATAAGACACCAAAATTCCATTGGCCTTTGACTCCCAACGAGGTGTGAGAGAGTCTAGGATCTTCTCTACACGATCCTCTTGGGAAATCGTCTTCCCGAGACCCTCCAAAGCGTTCACGATATCGGTGAACCTTGTAAACATCTCTGTAATGCTTTCGCCTTCCTGCATCTTAAACATTTCATATTTAGATCTAAACACAGTTTGTTTAGATTTCTTTACCTTCATTGTCCCTTCATGACAAATCTCCAGGGTGTGCCAAATATCATTTGCCGTTTTGCACATGGAGATGCGGTTGAACTCACTAGCCGAGAGAGCGCAATGTAATGCATTCATAGATCTCATATTGAACTTGATTGAGTCCTTCTCCGCCTTTGTCCTTGGAGCCGCAGGAGTAGTGGGCTTCTCAAATGGCACCTCCGTGATGTCCCATAGGTCTTGACCCTCCATGTAGATCATCATTCTGATCTTCCAACTTGGGTAGTTGGTTCCGTTGAAGAGCGGGGGTCGAACGGTTGAGTGACCTTCTTCATGAGACGCGGATGCGGCGTTGAATGCCATCGTTGCAGTATGCTTTAACCTCGCTCTGATACCGATTGTAGGGATCGTATAACCCTTGCAATACTAACAACACACACTAGAGGGGGGGAATAGTGTAATGGCAATAAAATTGACCAAATAAAATTTAACTTGTAAATGCGGAATTGTAAATGTAAGAGGAATTAATGGCATAATCAATCCAAATGCAAACACAATGTTTTACACTGGTTCCCCAAACTTGGGTACATCTAGCCACACCAATATTCACTATATTCCCACACAGAGAAGTGAATACAAATCTCACAAGGAGATACCCCACAAAGAGGATTTACGCCCTACCCAAGGACCCAACCAATCCTACACAAGGATCAAAATTCCCACACAGAGAATCACTAACTCCCACTTAGAGAATTAGGGTTAGCCCTACACTAGGACACAAGAACTCCCACAAAGAGAGTTAATTCCCACAAAGAGAATTCCCTAGTCGCACAAAGAGACAACCTCCCATAAAGAGAGAAACTCCTACAAAGAGAGTATCCTAATCCCACAAAGAGAAATAGGAAAACAAATTACACCCTGTAAAGTAAATACCCTTACCTATGCCTTGAGATGCTTACTCACGAATGAATGCAAGGCATGGAAGAGGATCTCCAAGTTTTGGAATATGCTTGAGAGCACTTGGATGATTTCCCTTGAGCTGGACTTCAATGCATGAAGGAAGATGAATGCTCAAAGAAGGTAAATGAGGGAGCTTGAGAGTGGCTTAACGATCTCTTGAGATTTTCAATAGAATCAAGAGTAATAAAGAATCAATCAAGAAGTTTAAGCATAGACATCACACTCATATATATAGGAATCCTATATCAAGCCCAAAAACCCAAAGAAACAGCCAAATAATCAAATCTGCAACGACTAGAAACTGGGTGAAAACGACAGGAACAGTCGACTGATGATCATAAGACAGTCGGCTGATCAACGGCTAGAAAATATCCAACGGCTATAATTTGAGCCAGGACAGTCGACTGATGAAGTCAATACAGTCGACTGATAAACAGGACATGCGCCTGTAAATCCTTCAGCAGACGACTGCTGCAGGGGATGGATCGAAACAGAGAGCTGCACTCTTTATCCAATTCTTCGCACAGGCGACTGATGTTAATACTACAGTCGACTGTCAAATAGTCAGGCGACTGTACATTCTTCATCAGTTGACTACTGTAAAGTATGGAGAGAAGACAGAGAGATGCAGAGATTGCACTTACGCTAGACAGGCGACTGTTAGCCAAATCTCAGGCGACTGTAAATACACAGGCGACTAAAAACTGATAGACAGGCGACTGTGCGTAAAGCTCAAGTTTGAGTCAATTGAAATGTTTACTTGAGCAGTGCATATCAGGCGACTGTAGAAGAATCTACATGCGACTGGAAATCACCCAGTCGGCTGTATTTCCCTTAACAGGCGACTGACGGAAAGAGTGAACCTATTGGGTTGGATTCTATGATAATCCTAAGGTTCACTAAGATGGTTAAATGCATGTGCATGAATGAGCAAACCATCTAGCAAGGCATTACATCAACCCTAGACTCAAAAGAGATAGAAAGCAATAAAGTAAATTACATGGATTACAATGCTTTCTTAAGAGTCTAAGTCTTCAATCTTGATGCCTTGATTGCTCTCCATCATCTCCAAGCTTTGGCACTCCTTGAGTCCAAACAATTGCCCTTCTTCACATGATGTCCATCCTTACACCAAGTGATTAGTCTCCAAGAAAGATATCCTTGAAATAAACTGAGAGACTAAAACATGAGATTCATTAGCAACAACATAATGTTGTGATCATCATCAAAATAAGATTGGTATGAAACACCAATACTCAACACCAGTATCTTAAACTCTGCAGTCAAGTCTTGATTAAGGCATCTGAAGTTATGTTTCCAGACTTCTACATGGTCAACCAGACATTTGGATAATATACATCAGACGTCAGGATATTCGGACCAATTTATTCCAAGTAATTCAATCCCACTATATTTGAATGATCAGACGTCTGTCGCCCTTGAGCCAGATGACTATACAGTGGACCAGACGTCAGGGAAGTCATCTTCAGACGTTTGACATGTGTCTGTTAGACTGCATTTATGACCCAGTCAGAACAATATAGCAGCCTCCTAGTCGTTCTACTTCAGGCAACTGATGACTAGGATTACAGCCCATTAATAGTCTGTTCCAGCATTTAATGCTTGGGATTTTTAGTTGCTTTTGGATAGAATTTGGTGAGGTATTTAAAGGGCTTTGATGTCTTGACTTGAGAAGTTAGTCAAACTATTAAGACTTCATTCAATACACTCTCATGTGATTTTCAAGTCATTAATTCTTCACTAGAGCATTAAAGAGAATTCAAAGATATTCAAGCTCAAGCTCTAAGTGTCAGCTTGTCTCCAAAGCTTTCAAGATCAAGCTTCTAGCATTCATTGCTAATCTTCTTGCGACAAAGTAGCAAGTGCTCATACTCTCATCATTTAGAGCACATCACACACACCTCATTGCCTCATTCTAAAGAGTATTATTCAAGGCATAGGTTGTGGAAATTTCTTCATTTTTCGGTTCTTATTTTCTCTTGATACTTGAGAAGTTCCTCTCGGTTGTGAGAGTAGTCCATTCATGGGTTATGGAAAGTTAAAGGAAGTGTATTGGCTTTTCACTTGTCAGGTTTTGGCAACTGGGTATTAGTGGATCACTAATCATTGGCAAGTTTGTTAGTGGGTTGCTGGAGTAGGATTCAAAGGAGTCGGGGAGACTCAGTTTCGAGGAGACGCGGTGAATCCAAACCAGGGTATATCCATTATTTGCATTTGCTTTTCTATGTTTGTTGCTCTCTCTTTCTATTTCCAACTAAGGTTACATAAATGATATTAAATTGGGCGTAATTTCCTTATTATCTTTATAAAGCATTATTCACCCCCTTCTAGTGTTTTCACCTTATAGTTTCAGATCCTACATGAATGACTATCATTGTCAGCCGTAATCCGAAGGACCATGTCCCCTTGTCGCTGAACGACACTCACGTCGTTAGCCGTGAGTGGAAGGGGCCATGCCCCTCCCAGCCGAATCCCCATCATCGTCAGACATGGGTGGAGCGGTCATTCCTCTTAATGCTTGAAGAATCATTCAACAAGTCAATCATTGCCCTCATCAGAGGCGGATGCTTCACCTGTTGAAAGGGGCTAGCCAGCGACACGGAATGCTCATGCATTTTAAAACAAAGAGGTACAAGACAATTTTAAAAATATCATACGTTTTTGTCATACTTTGTCATACTTTTACAAAGATTTAGATTTACACCACCAATACAAAAAGAAAGGTTCAAAAATTCTTGGTGAGTGTGAGATTTCTATGGTCCCTTGACCGAAGCTATATGTCCTTGGTCTCCCTCGACTGAAGCAATATACCACAGATCCCCGAAGCAACTTCGTACGCAACATCGCTTGTCTCGACGATGGCCTCGTCGATTAGAAAGGTAGCTTCCATGATCGTGACTTTACCGACATCATCTAATGAGCTATCATGTTTGTCATCATCCATAATAACAGAAACTTGGTCGATCTCAACATCAAAGTCGGAAAATTGATCCTTCATCTCTCGATGACACCGTTCATAACATCTTATATATAGTGCATTCAAGTCGAGCAAGTTGTCCTTATATTCCTGGACAGCCTTCTCCGCGATCTCTTTTGCGTTTAATTCTTGGGGGCCAATAAAAGGTCAAGTCTAAAGCTTGATTTCTCTAGCCTCCCCCCTTGTCCTTTACTTGAGAAACATCTTCTCGGCTTGCTCCCTCAAAGCAATTTTCTTATCGATGGAAGGGCAGCCTCCCTCTTATGAGATTCGCCCAATTCTTGCTCGAGTCGATTCACACGAGACATGAGCATTTTCTTACGGACCTTCCATCGCTTCAGATTTTCTTCTACCTTATCGACAGTCCTCTTAGCCAACTCTGCCCCCCTTTACCTCCTTGGTAAGGGTGGCTTTGTAATTTGCCATCGCCAACGAGCGACGACGCAACTCCGTGTTAGCCAAAAGGGCCTGGAGACTGGCAAAAGCATTAAATTCAATGCTTGAAATAAAGAAAACAAAAAGTGGATATGCATAATCATTACTTGAAGACTTGTTTGGATGGCGAATGTGGTTAGCCTATAATAATCAACCATTACCAGAATTGCCATGACATTGGGAAGGGTCGAATTCTCGACCAGTCGAGAAGTAGTCCCACAATCCAAAAGGGACGATTTGTCCTTTCCCACCGAGTAACCCAATCGAAAAGCTCTTCTTGAGGGCATTTGACCGAGGCTTGGTGCAATCTGTCTTCTAATAATATCAACCTAAACTCAGAGGGAATGTCCTCGGCTAGTAGCTTCTGAGGAAGTAGACCTCCATAGGGCCAGGAATCTTGACGAAGAGATGGGCCCTGAGAGAAGGATGACTCTCCTAAAGTATTATCTAAAGGAGGATCCTGACCTCGCTTGAGAGTCTGATCATGCTCAGAAGCTTGATCTTGTTTCGGGGCCATAGTCGGGATAGTGGCATCATTCGACTCAGATGAATCTAAGTTGGCAATGACGACCTTTCACCTTCGTTTCTTCTTCTTCAACTTCAGTCGATATGTGCTTCTTCTTCCTTTTCAGTGGTTGAGTCGACTGGGGAGATCCATGAACCACCAAGGATTAACCCTCAATGGCTTCAATTGTGCCACTTTCTAGAAGGCCCTCCTGAGGGGGAGGCACATCCTTCTTAGCATCTTTAATGGAAGCCTCAAGTACCTCCTGCACACCTGGTTCGACATGGTATTCCAGTCTAACCATACCTACAAAGACGAGTTGATGTTTAGGGAGAAGAAAAATAGGCTAAGGGTGAGCGAGAGATTCAACCTTTCGTTAACACAGTTTTGACCATCATCTGGTCGGACAACAGCCATTTTGTCGATTTGCACCCTTCACGCAATTTCAACAGAAAAGTAGTAACCTTTTATTCCTCCTCAGAAACGGGTTTGTCTTCATTCATGGCGAGCTCGAGATTCTCCCATCGGGTGTTGAAACATGTTGATTTGAGGTAAACATTGCATAATTAAGCCCTAAATTAGTGACATTTTGTGCGTATATGATGCGTATTTGGTCTCTTATACGATCGTATTTTGATTATTATTATTTATTAGAGCATACTTTTATTATATGCACAAAATATGATTTTTTACGAAGAATTTTTAGTCTTTTTAATATTTTCATGTAGATCTCAGACTCACAATTCCAACTGCTATTTATTCATATTTTTCTGAGATCTGTGCTAATTTCTATGAATTTTTGAATGCAGAATATCATTTAAATGAAGAAATACGGCCGAAATACGGCTGAAATTGGACTGACTCAAATGAATCAGAGTGGAGCTATCAAATGAAGTGGATCCGAGCAACGTCTGGAACTCGTTTGGACACATGTCGTCACCAGAGTCCATCCCGCTTCGATCGAGTGGCTGAGGCTGTTCAGTGGCAGTGGATTGCAAGTTTAAGTGGATTTTTGAGCAGATCTGGCCTGGCAAGCCTTCCAAACCTGCAAGCTCTCTATAAAAGTGAACTTCTAGGGTTTTGGCCGTATTCTTTGCATATTTTGAGCTCTAGAGAGCATATTTGATCGTGACTTTTGGAGGCCCTAAAGACAGTGGCAGAGGGCCATTGTTGAAGAAGATCTAGGGTCTAATTAGAGAGAATTGGCGATAAATTCCCTAACTTTGGCCTTGTATTTTGCGTATTTGGCTTGTATTTGGAGTATTCTTCACGTATTTTGAGTATTTGAATGTGTATTTGCCTATGAATATGATCTTTCTTCTCTCCATGCATGGTTAATCTCCATATGTGTTTGTTGTGATGTAATTAGGACTTTATAATGCTTAATTTTGATATATTTTCTCCCAATATTGCGTGTTATATCACGTATTTTGTTGATTTCTATGTATAATTTATTTGCGTATGTTATATGGAGACGTAGGCATGCTCGAATCGAATATGATCTGACTAAGACTTATTTGTGATGCAATCCGAGAGGACGTATCATGACCTGAGAGGGCATTTGCAATTGTGCATCTTTTCTTTATGAAATTGATAAAATACGTGATTACTCTTTGGCACTAGTTTATACGCTTTATCGCCATTCTTTCCGACGTTCTCATGCCCTAACCGGATGAAACGTTGAGTTATAAAAAAGATATTAATAGTCAGTGATTGCAAACACCCTAACGAAACCACAACCAACACATATCTCCATATTGTTACCCTAGTATCGAATTCATCGTAATTACCTTAGGATTTGTTTTAATATTTTAAACTCTCGTCACCAGTAGTTCATCTTCGAATGGTGGTTGTTTCTTATCGTTTCATACTCTTTATAAACTAAAATTCATTGTTTTGTAGGTCATCTGTCCCATGGATACGAACCTGGACTCACCAGGATTATTACTTATTCGATCTCCTACACTTGGGAGTAGTGCTCACATCTTTTGAGACGAGTCAAGTTTTTGGGGCCGTTGTTAGGGACAACAGTACTTGTGATCTACGATTTTAGTTTGTATGGAGGAACATTCGGTGAGATCCTTATATCTTATTGCTTAGGACTTTTATTAGTTAGTTTTTGTTTTTGTTTTTTATAAAAATCATATATATATATATATATATATATATGAAATTCTATGGCACATGCTATTGGTATGATACAGAGTATACTGTTGCACACAAGCATAGAATAGAGAAGCTCAAGATCGTTAACTTCAACGAGAGAGACTATGAAACTTTCTACCAGGCCTGGAGGAGGTTCACAGACCTAGTATTGGGTTATCCGTGGCATGGGTACACAAAGAAAGAGCTTATGGAGTCCTTATTTGGACTACGACCATAGCTGCAGGAATATTTGGGAGTCATGACACCGACAGAGGCGTGGAAGTACATGGAGTCCTTACAAGAGAATGACCAAATCACGAAAGAGACTTCAGAGCATGATTCAACAGAGCCTTCTTGCGATGACACTGGGACATGCCTTGTTCAAGGAGAGCAACGTGTAGACGTACCATAGAAACCCTTGAAAGAGCAAGTTCAATTGCTCATTCAGATACATTAGGCTAAATCCCATCAATTCTAAGAAAATTTCCTTACTCGGAGTCGGCAAATTCAACAATCAATTAAAAATCTTACTTCGATTGCACTTATTTAGAAGAAAGTAATTCTTTTGAAATTCAACTTCAAGTATCTAATGTGAGTTCAACTTCTATTGCAGGTATACCGAGCGAGCCATGCCACGATGAAAGCACAAATCAAAATATAAACATGGCAGGAAGTGTGTGTAAAGGTAAGGACGAGCTGGCAATTTTAAATGAACGGGAGAAGGAGACAACTAGGGCCATGACTTTAGACATTATCAATATGGAGCTAGAACCATTCTTTCCCCCAGTTTTTTTCCCCAAAATCAGTTATTCCTCTCCTCCATGACTGAGCATCAAACTGAGAGCAGTGCAATTTTTCAGGGAGTAGTCATCAACATGCTCTATGTTATTTTGCATATTTTGATGACTATATTTGGAATTTGTTTATCGAGAAAACTTTGAGACTAAATTGGACTGACATAACTCATCTATTGCAGAACATTGGTAAACACTTATAGAGATGCAGGGAATTGTGTTGCTGGGGTCCAATTTATCTAGTGGAGGATGAACACTCGCTGAGTAGTGCAAAGAGCAGATAGAACAACTACCTCCACCATTAAAGATCCTTGATCCTCCATTTAACCACGGTGTGTTGTTTCCATTAGCATAGAATTTTTTATGCTTTCTAGGCCATTTGCATTGGAATAAACTCGTACCCTTTCCAACATTGATGACAATGTCCCTCTTTAGTTGGGGGAGAGTGTATGAGACCTTATGATTTTTTAAATAAAATAAGAGAAAAGAATCAATCACCAATTTTCATCGTTTAATACTCCTTCACATATCACGTTATTGGATGTTTATGCATTGATTGAATTCTAAAAATTGTTCATGGCATGAATTAATATTTTTCCTTCATGGAATTAATCATTAATATGTCATTTATGAAAAATTTCAATTACCTTGATTAATATCTCGAAATAGTTTGAATTTATTTCATGCAAGTTATTGTGATGCATAAGTTTAAAGTAGACATGATTGATTGGATTAGTTTTCAAGTTGAAGAGAAATTTGGCCATTGATTCTTTACTTTATGTCCATGTTTATGGGTGTTGAGTTCCTTACAAATAAATTAAAAAAAGATCAAAAATGAGAAAAAGAATAAAATACATCGTTCCCTTGAGTTTATTAAGTAGCCGGGTCTTCGTGCCTCAGGAAGCATTGGAGATTCGCGTCGAAATATAGACGATATGGAGTGTATTAGAAAAAAATATGCTTCGAGTTATTAAGTTCGAGTGTCTTTTCTAAGCCTAATGCACGAAGTTCGTCTTGCCTAGGAGTCATTAACGAAAAAATCGTTACATGGATCGTTCTAAGTCATTAAAAAGGAAAAAAGAAAAAGAAAATAGATATGATGAATAAAGCAAACTCAATACCCATGAACTGAACAACCTTTAAGTAATGCCAATTCATTGGAAATAAGAAAATTATCACATGACATCGTGTTACACTTTCGCTTAAGCAAAACGATGCTTGCATGTTATTTATTCAAATTAAATTAAAGAAAATGTTATGCGATTGATCTTCTTTATGGATTGTGTATATTGATGGTAAAAACCATGAGGGAAAGGGTGTATTGTTGAGGCATGCCATAAACGATCGATACAATTTAATATTTTTATTAAGCATCTGATTTAATTACTCTTTTTTCTAGCGACAAGTAAATCGCTAGTTGGGGTCTGTGATTCGGGGTAAAAATTGCATAATTGTTCGTATATGATGCGTATTTGGTCTCTAATACGATCGTATTTAGATTATTATTATTTATTAGAGCATACTCTTATTCTATGCATAAAATATGATTTTACTGAGAATTTTTAGTCTTTTTAATATTTTTCATGAGTAGATCTCAGTCTCACGCTTCCACCGGCTATTTATTCATTTTTTTCTAAGATCTGTGCTAATTTCTATGAATTTTTGAATGCATAATATCATTTAAATGAAGAAATACGGCCGAAATCAGACAGACTCGAATGAAGCAGAGTGGAGCTATCAAATGAAGCAGATTCGAGCGACGTCTGGAACTTGGCCACGTGTCGTCACCAGAGTCCATCCTACTTCGATCGAACGGCTGAGGTCATTCAGTCACGTGTCGTCACCAGAGTCCATCCCGCTTCGATCAAGCGGCTGAGGACATTCAGTGGCAGTGGATTGCGGGTTTAAGATTTTTGAGCAGCTAAGGACATCTCAGTGATGATAGACTTGAGGTCATTGTACGAACCTGTGCATGAACGGTGTTACTTAGATTTCTGATCTAGCCATGGGGCAAGCCCTATTGAAAGGTCCTTGGTTGGGTAACACTTGAGGCATACAAGGAGAGTAATGGCCAAGAAATAATTCGTCTCTATTAGTATGGGGAGTTAGTGTCGTAGGATTCGGTACGGTCTTTAGCAGAAAAACTATGGCCATGGTATGTTCAAATGGATCCAACAAAGACTAGCTAAGACCGAACGATGCAAACTAGGTGCGAAGCTATTAGGGGTTAATAGTTAACCATACCCTACACTTCAAGAGACATAGTTATGACGTAGGGACTAAAACTATGGCATTCATCACAGACACAGTCAGGGTGGTCCCGAAAATAC
>CM061133.1:52154607-52375447 GCA_030789695.1 Scilla litardierei
CTCCGATATGCGAAGGTGTCGTATGGACATGTAAACGTGGTCTTCTCTTGATCGTCGGGATGGATTGGTATTTGAAAGAATCCAGAATATCCATCTTGGAAGCAGAAATGTGAATGCTTAGCTAGACACTCAAGAATTTGATCAATGAATGGAAGGGGAAATGGTCCTTACGGGTGGATTTATTAAGTTTTCTATAATCTATACACATCCGCTACCCAGTGACAGTTCTAATGGGGATGAGCTCATATTTGTCATGTTTCACTATTGTCATCCCCCCTTTCTTTGGAACCAGTTGAACCGGGCTAACCCACTTGCTATCGGAGATATGGTAGATTATTCCCGCTTCAAGCAGTTTCAAAACTTCCTTTTTTAACCACCCCTTTCATGTTGGGGTTAAGTCGCCTTTGAGGCTCAATAGAGGTGGCGTTGTCATCTTCGAGAAGTATCCTTTGTGTGCATCGACCGGGGCTAAGTCCCTTTATGTCATCGATAATGTATCCTAGGACACTTCTATACTTATTAAGGATGGCTAGGAGGTTATCAAGTTCAGTGTTAATTAATGAGGCATTTACGATAACCGGGTAAGTGTAGTTCTCCCCTAAAAATGCATACTTTAAGTTAGGAGGGAGTGGTTTGAGTTCTACCTCGGGATGTTTGATGCCCTCCTTCTCCATTACCTCGGGTCGTGGTGTGTCTTTTGAAGGCTCGCTATTTTGGCATATAGAAATCTCACGGGATGCTTCCGGCAACATGACATCGTCCTTGTGGTCCACTTGAATCAAGCCGTCTTGCCAAAGGACTTGGTACTCTTGATGGGATATGGTCTCTGAAGTAGAAGCTTCTTCCAATGATGGCATAAGCGTACTTATCCAGTAGCATGTTTCAAAGATTCGCAGTGCTTCCTCTTGGAGTGCAATTGTGTCACTCCCCGCTTATGCCATAAGCGTACTAACTACAGCTTATTTTTACCTCTCCCCAAAATACCTGGTACATTTTTTT
Organism: Scilla litardierei; assembly: GCA_030789695.1. Taxonomy (NCBI): domain Eukaryota; kingdom Viridiplantae; phylum Streptophyta; class Magnoliopsida; order Asparagales; family Asparagaceae; genus Scilla; species Scilla litardierei. The sequence goes on from CM061133.1 coordinate 52,155,607, forward strand.
CTAGGAATCTTGAAGAGGCAGAGTTAAAGAAAGAAAAATGCAAGAGAGGGAGAGAAAACAAGGCAGGCCACTACATACATGCTGGGATAGTACAAATGAAGCTCCACAATAATGTCAAACAACCTCATGAACAACAACAACATTTTATATATAACATATTTCATTTATATACATAGTCCAGGTATATTACTACACAAACACCACCACTCTCCATCTCTCAAGACAACCCAGTCACAATACAAACTACAGCTCTCACTAAGTGCTACTCCTGAAACTCACTCCAAGTCATCACCAACCATGCTACCCCTGCTACTTAAAAAATAGGGAGGAGCACGTCAATGCATGCCCCAGTAGGAACCAACTTGGATTTGGAACACCGTTCTAAGGTTATTAATCCATAAGGCAAGGCAAGAGAAATTAGGCATGCAAACTAAGTAACGTAATGAAAAGTAAATAGCTAAGTAAGGGGATCATACATGCGGTCCAATGTCGAGCTGCTGCAAGAAAAGGGTTAGCACGAATAATAATACAAGTATTCAAGCAAATATCATCTAATAAGATAAGTACAAGTGCCAGATGTATGACACAGCATCACAAGCAAGGCAGGTGAAAGGAAGAGGGAAGGTGCCACCAACAGGAGAATGTAACATGTGAAATTTCTTATTTTTAGGATTGAATTAATTAATTGAATTAATTGGGAACTTGGGTAAACTGTGTGATATTAGGACCTGAACTTCACCCGAAATTTGGGGTGAATATAGCACACGGCGCAGTGGACACGGGCACTGTACGACACCGGGCCTCTCAGCTCCCCCGTCCCTGGCAGGAGTGAGGCTCTCCCACAATAACACAACCTCCGTATGTCCCATCCACTCCCGATAAAGGCGAGTGGGTATAAATATCACATATCACGTAATCATTTTCCCCAACTTCTCAGTCCAGCCCTCATATCCACAATTTACTCAAATCCCACCTAAAACCCGGGTTTTGCTAACTCATCCTCATTAGAGAGGACTGAGACATTCAAGAGTTTCATTTTATCATTTTAGTAATGAAGAAGTCATGTTGCATGGCATCACATTGCATATTCACACCAACACAGGTCATGCACCCAAGTGGCATGCCCTTTATCATAGCCATTTCAATTCATTATCCATTTCACATTAAACCATGCTTTCCATGACTTCATCATCACCAGTTTATAACATGCTTAATAATACATGCATATACAACTAATTTTGCAGGTTTCTCTACTTTTGTTTCATTGAGGCATTTTCACAAACACGTGATGGGCGTGACATACATGCCCATGAGCACATTAGCAAATCCATTGAAAACACATACCAAGAATCTACCTTTCATGTAACAACAATAATCATGCACTATAGAGAGTGAATTAGCAACACTACACAATTCATAACACCACTTTAATACTTCAGCTTGCTGGAATTTGCAGAAGTTGACAATACATGGGCATATATCATCAGGTTTTATTGCGAATTAGACAAAATGTCCCAAATGAAAGATATATATATATATATACATATATATATATATATATACCTATATATATATATATACACATATATATATATACACATATATATATATATACACACATATATATATATACACACATATATATATATACACATATATATATATACACACATATATATATATACACATATATATATATATATACACATATATATATATATACATATATATATATATATAAGTCTTGGATTCACAGATTAAATTTCAGACAAAAATATTAAATAGGTGATTTATGGTGAATTATTTGGTGAAGTGTGTCAAATCTGTTTTTCAGACAGATTTCAGAGTCTGTATTGAAAGCCAATTTTGGGCATGTTGCAGCCAGAAATTCGATATATAGGCTCTGTGATGAAATTTTAGAAAAACTTGTTAAATTTCCAACAAGACCAAGAACATAGAATTTCATTGTGTGTGCAGGTGTTTAGGTCAATTTTTCTGAACTGTGTCAAAACTGAAAATCAAACAAACATATTGTAAAGATGGAATTTTTACTCTAATTTCTGAATTGAACATATATCAAAATATATATGATTTTGGGGTAGAACTTCAAGATCTATAAGCCTATATTTTTTTCAAAACCTAATTCAAGCTACAGTAACAGTAATTACAGCAACAACATGAAACAGAATTTTAGGATTTCAAAAGAGATAATTTTACTTGGAATTTCAAGAGGATATTCATGAAAATTAAATCATGGCACATCAATTTGATTACCACTAAGTCATATTGCTAAAACATGATATAAAAACATGAAGGAAAGAAACCCTAAATAGATTTCCAAAACCAAGTTGGAATCCTACCTCAAATCTTGATTTTCTTCTCTCCTCTTTCTCTTCCTTCTACCTTCTTTCTCCTTGAAGCAACCTAGGCTTTCATGGTTTTTAGGAGCTAAATTAGGGTTTGGATTGAAGAAGAAGGAGATTAGGGGGAGGGTGTGGCCGGCCATAGCATGGGGAGAGAGAGGAGAGGGGAGAAAATGAGAGAAAGAGATAGAAATCACTAGATTTCTCCCCTTTTTTCTTCTCTTTTTTTATTCCTTTCTTCTCTTCCAAGAAAGGTATATTCCAAGGGAATATTCCATGAGGAAAATGACCAAGATACCCCCCATCTTCCAGGTATTTATAAGTTTGCCATTACTTTATGCACACACCACTATAGTATGTATTTACAGCAGTTTTAGTCCAAATGACCGTTTTGCCCCTCGCCTTTCTAAAAATTTACGGGGATTGCCATTGACCCCTAACCCCTTCCACACTTACATGGCTTTCCTACACCTACCCAGGCACATCCATGCATGCATGCATGCATACATGCATCACACACACACACACGTCTAATACATTCTGGTTGTTTTACACCCACGACGTCATTCACGCTTCTTCTGCATTCACATTTCGCATTCTCTACCCTTAGCCATGTATTACGGCCCAATCCCACTTGCGCTACATCACATACATCGATATCTACGCTTATTTCATGCCTACCCATGTATCGTAAGTAGAAATACCACGTGTGTTCAGTAGAATACACGTATAGTGCAAAATAGGGCATGACAAATTGGTTCATGTCCGTTAGTGAGTTGTTCAGAGGAAGTAAGGCATCCATCGCTACTGGGGCTCCTCGCAGATGGACCATTCATCAAGAGCATCTCAAGTGGCGTCAATTGTAGAAAAGTAGAAGATGTGCACACTTGTGAATCTTGGTAAGAAGGAGTGGAATAGTTCGCCCAGCTTTGGTGAAGCGTACGAGGATGTGGATCGCAGGGATAGTTTCCTAATCCATGTTGGTCATATATATGCTCTTGCATATGTTACATCACATTGCTTACTGACGAAATTGAATTGAAGGAAGCTGCCCCCATCCTCAGCTGAGTTATATGCTGCATCAGGCCATCCATTTTACTTGCAACAGTCGCAACGTCTCTAGTATTGGCCAACATCATCATGCAAACATGTGTTCACCTACACTATAAGAAAGATAGAAGAAGGAATATGTGATAAGGAAATACGTAGTCTATCAACCAAGATTAAAAATCAATATCAAACTGTGCCTCCCAGAAACGATGCCAAAAAATTGTTCAAGTCTTAAAATTTGTGTGTGTAACCGCAAGCGCACGGTGTAGTTGTAGCGCTAATAGGTCGTCCTCAGGGAGGCAGTCGTTGATTATCGATTTCTTTCCTAGTCAAAAGCTACACAATCGATAGGGTTTTAAGATGAATAATAAGGAAAATATCAAGGGAATAAAGGCTCTAGGGCTTAGGTATACCCTCCATTGAATTTAGGCTAAGATTCAATCAAGTTAACCAACTGTTGGATTCTTGGGACACGGGAGAGGTCGTCTAACCTAATGGCATTCTCCTACCCGCCACTCTCGTGGCACATGATAGTGTATTCACTTATGTTATCCCTACCACCCGCTCTCGCGACGCTATGATAGGACTACCTAACATATATCGATGTCGACTCTCGTCGATACATCGATATACGTTAGGTGCATTACGTCTGACGAATATCCTCGATCTTCCTCCACACGACTCTTGTGGATTAAAATTTGGATCTATGTTAGGAGGGTTCTAATCGGTGCCCGACTCTTATCGGCCACTCCAATAGTATGGGTCAATGTAGGAATTGAATACCCTAGATTAGTCCCGACTCTCGTCGGCTGCTAATCTAATTATCCATAAGGGAGAAACCCAATATACATTGACAATTAGCATCCTAACATACCTCAAATCACCAATTAGCCAACAATTAATCAACAATTACTCAATCCTTGGCCCCCATTCAATGGGGTTCAACTCATTGCCCTAGATGAAAAACTACTCCAACCCATTATTAGAGATTCAATCAACAACTCAAAATTGATATCCATGGCAATGAAATCAACAAGAAATTTCACAATCAATGATTCCATAGAAATAGAGATTAAGAAATCTAGTTCTATTATCACTATTAAAGTCAAAAACAGAAAATAACAAAAGGACCAATTAAAAGCAACAAAGAGTATAAAAGCATTACACCAGAATCTCTGCAAAAAGCTCTGCAAAAGAGAAAATAAAAGATGTTTTGGGCACAGGGGAGAAGAAAAGTATAAATACCCCTCACAAAAGACAAAAAAAGCCCTCAAAAACTAACTCTGACGGCACCCAGCTAACCCTAGGGGCCCAATTGCATGTGACCGCATCGAATACTATGAGGTTGCATCGTAAACAATGTGTAAAATGGCCCTCGGTAGTAGCAACGATGCGACCACATGGTTGGAGCATGCTGCCGCGTCATTTGCGGCTTTGATCTTTAGTTTCTTCAAATGAAACGGTTGCGTAAAGCGACTGTTTGGCTTCGGCTGCTCCTGGGATTATGCGGCCGCATCAAATCCATTAAATGACTGCGTCAAATTGATTTTCTTCTTTTCTTCCTTTAGTGACGCGACCGTTTGGCGTGTTTCTACGCAGCCATGTCGAATGTAGTTCTTGAGCAGCTTGGTGCGGCCGCGTGGAATATCCATGCAGTCACGTGTGTCTTGTTCTCTTTCTTACCTTTTGCGTACTTTACGCTCCCATTCTTGCTTTCTCCGTCATTTTCGATCTTTTTCATACTCTAATGTTCGTATTTGATCATTTTACCTAAAAGCACAAAATGGATCAAAAAAGTAAAAAAAGAAACAAAACTGGGAAAAACAGGATGGAACGATGAATAAAATAGTGTAAAACGTGCATGTAAAGGGGGTAAAAACCATATATAAAAATCACTCATCAAGGATCCTGACCTTGCTCGAGAGTCTGATCATGCTCAGAAGCTTGATCCTGTTCTGGGGCTACAGGCGGGATAATGGCATCGCTCGACTCAGAAAAATATGAGTCGGTAATACAAGTTTTCGCCTCGGCTTCTTCTTCTTGGTCTTGACCTCCTCGACTTCAACCGAGAGCTGCTTCCTCTTCCTCTTTAATGGTTGAGTCGACTTGCGAGCTTCACAAACTATCAGGGGAAGTCCCTCAGTAGCTTCAATTACTCCACTTTCCAGAAGGCCCTCCAGAGGGGGAGGCATATCCTTCTCAGACTCTCTAATGGAAGCATCAAGCGCCTCCTGTACAGCTGGTTCGACTTGGTATTCCAGTCCGACCATACATGCAAAGACGAGTTGAAGTTCAGGGAAAAGAAAAACAGGCTAAGGGTGAACGAGAGATTCGACCTTTCGTCCACATAGTCTTGACGAACATCTGATTGGACAACATCCATTTTGTCGATTTGCAACCTTCAGACAACTTCAATAGAAAAGCAGCAACCTTTTATTCCTCCCCGGAAAGGGGTTTGTCTTCATTCATGACGAGCTCGGGATTCCACCATCGAGTGACGAAACTTGCCTCGCCTAGAAATACCACAAACACATATTCATCTTTCCATTTTGGGTTGGAGGTAGGAAGGTCATTAAACAACTTCCTGTTGCGGCGAGCAGTGATCAAGTACCAACCCGAAGACTGAAAAGGGTGTACTCTGAAAAAGAAGTTGAACAATCCCATGGATGGTTTAATTCTATTCAACATGCACAATGTTATGAAGCTGACCAGGATGCCCATGACATTCGGCATCAATTGCCCATGAAGGGGTGCTTAGGAAATCAAAGCACATGGTGAAAAGCTTTGACATAAACCCCAACTTTGCAATTGCCAGTAGAATGAACCCTCTCATCTGCACGGGGCAATCTAACCGGGTAATCACACCTTACATATTTTCTTTGAAAATCGGGTATCTACTCAGCCCTACTCGAGAGGCTTGGCCAGAAACTAGATCGGGTGCGACGGCCTCCCCTTTATCTTTTCGAGGGACGAAAGCTGAGATTCCAACAGAGGCACGAGCAGAGGAGAAAGCCATTGTCAAAGTTTGAAGTTAGATTTGAGAATGCCTGAGACGATGTAGTTTTTCTCTCACCAAAACTACACTATCAAGGTAAGGGTATGTCAAACGATCATCTAAGATTATCTCGTCATCTATGGACACGTGTCGAAGATCCGGGCATGCCTGTATCTCGGATTTTGAGCCGGCACAATGTCCAAATCAGAAGAGTGGAGTTTTTGGCTCTTAAACTCAAATACTCTCACCTCGACTATCGTGCTTCATTAATGAGATATCACATGACTTGACCCCAAAAGGCGAATTGTTTGAGCCCAATCGGCGGGGGGGGCATTGTTAAGTTATTGGGCCGGCACTCAAGGAAGGGAAAAGATAATCGCCAATGTAGATAGCATCAGGGCCCACTAAGCCCACGAGACTTATGAAGAATGTTAACCGTTAACTGTTGTTCTGCGACGATGCGTACCCCCAAAAAAGGTAATGCCCACCCTCAACCCTCCAAGTGCAAGGGTGTCAGAGCAATATATTCCCGATGAGTTCGGGGTCGAATCCACATGGAGGTGTTGCTTATACTACCTATCGATTCTTAGGTTGATTAGTGTTGCGGGGTGGAACTCGCGTACAATAAATTTGTATTAGGGGGAACCAAGGGCACGGTGGTTATATTGATAAGAGGATGTAGGTATGCCTTTTGACAAGTGATTAGAGGGGTGAAGAGGCTAAACTTGCCGCCGGTGCAAGTCACGGGGTCGAATCCCGCCGGATGCGGTGGAGGACGATCAGACGGCGGGAGCCGAAGGCGAATCTCGGCCAGGGGGCGAGCTACCCTGCACAACGAGCAACTCGTCAGAAAGGTAGGGTTGGGGTCCAACCCTTAGCCTCTCCAATGCCTAAGTCAGTATCTGGACTTAAAGCGGAGGCCAGGCACGCCGGTCGGATGAGGGTGTGTCGACCGTACGTGACGAGCTATAGGTGGGAGACCAAAGGTATGGACGACCCTTGCTCTCGTGTGTGAATAATGGGATTGCGAGAGAATTTTTCAACCTCCTCACCGTAAGAAGTGAGGGGGTATTTATACCTGATGGGAGACAATTAGGTGGGGCTAATCTGGCATGCTGACTCGACATGTTGAGCTGGCCTGGCTATCAGTGGAAGCTTCAGAAGGGGTAGTCAGGAACAGGAGTGTCAGCCTTGCTTTTATCAGATCGTGCAACGGACAGGTGTGCTTTTGTCGAGGTGTCAGGGCCAAAAGCGTTAAGTGTCAGGGGGCGCAGCGGCCCGGAGGTGCTTTGTCAGATGGTCAGGCGGCGGAAGTGTCAGTCGTGTCTTTATACCAGGTTGTTTGTCGTGTGTGGTGAATCAAGGGTCCGGTGGTGCTATCCCCGGTGGCGGGGTTTGTACGTGTTCGCCGGGTCAACCTGTTCGTGGGTTGTTCGGTCTGGTCGTGCCCCCTTTTGGGTGCGAATCATAGACCGCTGGCAGGGAGGGGAATGTTCGCGCCTCTGTCAGCCTCCGAGCGCATTGCCCCAGGCGGGCCGAGCGAGAGAGGTCATATGCCTCGGCCAGGAGAGGGGGGGCAGCGAGGTGCACACATTCCCATGTAGCCCCGGACCCCCGGACCAGCGGTCCGCTTGGCAGAGGGGCAAGTCAGTGTGGTATATTCGTGGTTCTAGGCGGGAGCCAGACTCCCACGATCTTTAGGTCGTAACAATTGCCCCGGCCTCTGAGCTCAAGGCGGGAGCCCGGCTCGGCTCGGAGGGCGAACCGTTTCCGATGTTTTGAGCCGTCGGTAAGGATCCCGGTCCGCGCCCGGGGGTGGCGGCGCTAGCTTCGGAACTCACGCCCTATTGGTCATTATTACGATTCGAAAGGGTGGTAGAAAAATGAAGCGTCTCCACGATTGGGTTCGCGACGTGTGGATGAGGTGACTCTCACGCCAGTCGAGGCGTTAAGGACATCCCGATGGACACCGCGTGGCGGCGCACCGACGGTCGTGATGACCCGATGGCCCATTTTATAAACAAAAAGGTTTGGAAGGTGGTTGACGGGAGTTTTCTTCTGTCTTCGGTTCTTCTCCGGTGTTTAATACTTCCTTCTATCGCTTGCTGACTTGGTTGCGACTTCTGCTGCCCGTGATCTTCTTCCGAACGTCTTCCTGATCTGACGGATCAGCCAGGTAATTTTTTTTACTTTCCGACCGATGGCTTCTCGTTTCGAGTTCAGAGACGGTAGCCGAGTGGGGGAGGAGGAGCTTATGGAAGAGGGGGCGTTGCCGCGGGGGGTGCGGTGGTCTAGGGAAAGGGGGTCATGGCGCACCATTGTTCCGAGGGTGATTGGGTCCCTCCACTGTAAGTCGGACAGGATTAACATCAGGGAGATTCACGTGCGGTTCGTGCGACTGCCCTATGAGGTACGGGTCCCCGGGTCGGAGGAAACGGTGTGCTCGCCTGGAGATAATGAGGTCGGGGTTTATGTCCGGTCATTCGAGTTGGGGCTCCACTTCCTGATCCACCCGTATCTACATTATCTATTGAACTTCCTGGAGTTGCCGATATTTGCCCTGGCGCCTCGGTCCTGGGGCTTGCTGGTGGGGTTCGTCGTCTTGTGTCTTGCCTGCTCCTTGAGTCCCTCCCTGGCGATGTTCCAGCATTTCTTCGTAGTTCGGAAGAGGGGAATGTATCATTGTGTTTGTGCCAGGAGAGGACGAGAACTTATCCGTGGGGTGCCCGACGATGTCGGCGAATGGATGAGGGAGTTCGCCTTCGTGATGATGCCGAGTGATGTGGTGTTGATGTCGAACTGGGGGGCGCGGAACCCTCTAGTGAATGAAAGGGTGGAGCTGACTGGGGAAGATCTAGCAAAAGCTCAGATTTTGACGGAACTGCCCGAGGCATACCGACAGCTAGCAAGTTTGACGCGGAGCAGTCGGCTCGCCCAGGACTTTTGGTCCCTAGGTATGTTTGACATTGGGTAAACCTTTAGCTAGGCTTACTCTGATCTCTTTTTCCTTCGTAGGTGGAGACGTGATGCGAGGGCAGGAGGAGGTGTCAGGATCAGCCGGAGTCCCCGTCGCAGATGACACTGGTCCTTGCGAGAAAGGCAAGGGAGTGGTGCACGAAGAAGGATCCCAGGAACGGGGAGGCGAGGTCTCCCATGGGGAGAGAGCGAACCGGGGACGAAGGGCGGCCGAAGCAGGTGACTCTACCGGTAGGTTCGGCGAAGACCTCCCTGCGGGCTCGTCCGCGTGGGCGGTAGGTCCCTCCGTCCCGCCGGGGGTATCGGAGGTGGTCAAGCCTCGCAAGGCGCACTCGGTTCAGAAGTGGCCATACGGGATCCCTTTACGGGATATGGGGAGGTCGATGAGCCCGAATTGTGAGGGTGCCCTCATTCATTTCAAGAGGACTCGAGAGGAAGTCGAGGCATTTTCGAATGACCGCTCCATAAGTTGCCCTTTCGAGTGGGCCGTGACAAGTCGATATTCGAGGACGCCGGGGTGGCAGCGTGCCTCGCAGAGTATTGCATGCTGCCGCGAGACCGCGAATCTTTGACTCGTGTGGGGGTGGAACGGTTGTGCGGCTCTGCTGTATGGCACGTTGTTCAGGTAAGCCGGTTCCCTCGTCATGCCCTTAGGCTTTCTTTACTCGGGCCCCGCTAATTCGGGTATTTTGTAGATGGTTACGGACATGGTGGCCATGCGGCGTCGCACTCCTATGGCCGCCACCAGAGCGGCTCTTGAGACAGCGAGGGTGGACCTCGGCAAGGTCAAGGGGAAGCTGAGGGACATGGAAGCGGAGCTGGAGAAGCTTAGGATGGCCTGTGAGGTAGAAAAGGGGCGGGCCACGTACTTTGATTCGTCAAAATCTACAGTCGAGCGCCAACTCCTAGAGGTGACGTGGGAGAGGGACGACATCCGGTCGAAGCACGCCGTAGAGTTGGCTAGCAAGGAGACGGTGATCGCGTTGCAGAAGCGGCAGATAGCCAGCCTAAAGGAGACCCTTGAGGCGGAGAAGAGGGAGAAGGGTATCGTGATGCGGCGGCTGGAGGAAAAACGGGAAGTTGAGGGCGGAGTGATCGAGGCCGCTATTCGCCGCTACCATGAAGATCATGTTGTGTCGATGTTGCAAGAGGCAAGGGATGCGGGAGTTCGCCAAGTGGCGAGAGATATATGAGGGCTCGGTCGGCCGAGAGGCGACGTCGCTGAGAGAGTGGGTTTGGGGAATCTTGTACCTTCTTGTATGAGGGTTAAACCCAATGTCTTGTTGTAGCGTGCGGATGGCTTAATGTATAGCTTTGCTATTTAGATAAATGCATTGAATTAGTCTTATGTCGGACTGTCTTCTTCCTTGTTGTGTCTGTAGGCCATTTGTTTTGTGAGGGACATAATTGCCCCCAACTTCGCTATACCGAGGATATTCGGGTTGTCGGGAGAGGGAAGTTGAGATGTACCGCATTTACCAGGGGTTTGTTGCGGAGCAAAGTGTGATTCCAGGTGGATCGTAGAAGCGGTGCGAGATGGGGCGAGGTGGTATAGTCCGTAAGATCGTTTTTGAAACGTTGAAACCGAAGTCTGAAATTGATTAAGCGGCGCATCCTTGCTTCGGCCGCCCTGACGGAGGCGGGACTCATCCTGGGTACGAGTGGCGGATAAAAAAAGAGGCTAAGGATGGCGTAGTTTCGACTGGGGGCGATCATTTCGCCGGGATTTGGGCGGGAATCGAAGGGGCCTGTTGGCGGTCGCGTGACTAGACGTCATCCTGGCAATTCGACAGCGGGGGGAATCGAAGCGACCCGACTACTTCAAGGCTGACGCGTGGCAGAAGTGACGGGTGCCATTACTCGAAGCGTCAGACCACGTGGATCGACGCGCGGGAGAGAACGGATTGATGACACGTGGTGCGAGGCCGACGGTCACGATACTTCACGGTGTCGCTTAAAAAGATCTTTGGGTGGGGAGTGAGGCAGAGCTGATTGTTGGGCGAAGGTTTTCCAAGCGGCTGGGGTTGTCGGAGATTTCGTTGCCCTTGTCGGAGTTGTCCTCGTGGAATCGGTCGCCGACGTAGCGTTGCGGTCCGAGTCGTTGGTGCCCTTTAGGTAAGAGGTCCGTTTATGTCGATGTCTTCCTCGACGTGTTCGTTTCGTGGTCAGGGGTCGAGGGTGGTGGGGGAAGGGAGCTCCGCCGCAGAAACTGGGGAGGTGCCCCTCGAGATTGCGGGCGTGAAGTCGGTGCTAAAGAGGTCCCTTGCTGAGATCTTCGAGTTGTATGTCAGGCCACCGTATTCTGTTCGCGAACCGGACATGCAAGAGAGGGTGTGTTTCGCGGGCGACCACGAGGTGGGAGTGTATGTGTCCTCCTTCGAGCAAGGGTTGCGCTTCCCTCCCCATCCATTCGTATTAGATGTGTTGAATTTCCTGGGGCTGCCCTTGTATCGTCTGATGCCCAATGCCATTAGTGTGGTTGTGGGTTTCCTTGTGCTGTGTGAGAGTAACCAGGTTCTCCCCTCGCTGTCTTTGTTTCGGTATTTCTTCACGGTGAAGAAGCTGAGGTCCTGCTATTATCTCTCTGCGAAGAGGAGGCATCCGCTCATTAGAGGGTTGCCAGGGAAGATTAAGGGGTGGCGCAAGCAGTATGTGTTTGTCTGTGTGCCGGAGGACGTGCTGATGAGATCGGATTGGGGAGAGCTGAATCCCGAGGTGAAGGAGGGGGTTGAATTGGGAGACGATGAGAAACAGGTGGCACACTTTCTCATGGCGATACCGGGGGAGGGCCGAGACTACCAGACGCTCGCCCGGGCTGAGATGATAGCGTTGAATATCTGGCCCGAAGGTACAATAGATTTTGGTATTAGTGCGTCTGAAGTGCTTACCTTGAACTTTCTTTCTTTGGCAGGTCGCACAATGAATCTATCCCTTGAGGAGATGATGAAGCGAGCTGCGGAGCAGGCGGGGCAAGCGTCGAAGAGGATGGTCCCCAAGAGGTTGCGTGAGGAAGGCATGGTGGGGAGTTCGATGAGGGGGGCGGTGTCCACGAAGAGGAGGAAGCTACCTGCGAGCTCATCTGTCTCTGATGCTCCGGGGTAGGGGAGAATCGGTCAGCAGGGAGGCAGGTCCGGGGAGGGGATCGCACCCCCCGTCATCGACCTGGAAGGCAGGGGCAAAGGGTCGACTGGGGGAGGGGTGGAGGCCCCCGAGACACGATCACCTAGCCCCAGGGTACCCGCTAATGTGGAGGGGGTAACCGTTACCGACCAGCAGGGGAGGGCCGGTACGTCGGGTGGCCCGGCCAAGTCGGCCGGCTGGGACAGCTGGCCCTACGGCTGTCCGTTGTTCGGTCTGGAGAGGGCCGTCGAACCCAGTTGTGAGGCCTCGCTTGTCCATTTCAAGGCTAAGAGGACCGAAGTTGAGGGCTACCCTGACGAAGCTCTTCATCTGGTGCCGTTCAAAGTGAGGGATGATGAGTCCGTGTTCGAGGATGGTGGTGTGGCGGCGAGGCTGGCGAAGAATATTTTCTTGCCCCGTGACAGGGTGGGGCTGGAGGCGGTGGAGCCTGAGGGTCTGTGTGGAATCACGATGTGGCACGGTGTCCAGGTAGGTTGTGTAGGCCGGGTGACATTTGCCAGTGGATTTTTTTTGAATACCCTAAATGGGTTCTCTTTCGTTGTGCAGGCCATCACTTTGATGCTTGGAGCTATGAGGCACATGCCAGCCATAAATAAGGCCAAGAATGCCATTGCTAGAGTGGCGGCCGAATTCGCCGCCTTTCGTAAGAGTGCTGGCGAGGGAATGGCGAAGGAGAGGGAGCGGTGCAGCCAGTATGAGGCGGAAGTAGAGCACCTAAAGGCGGTCCTGGCCGATTATGAGGTGCAGGCGACCTCGGCTAGAGATAGGTCGAAGGAGCTGGAGGAGGCCCTTGAGAGGGAGGAAGCGCGTGGGGTGGATCTGGTGGGTCATGCGAAGGCCGCCGAGGAGGAATTGGCTCAGGAGGTCGAGGGGTTTCGCTCGTACCAGGAGACGACCGTCATCCCCGCCCTTGCGGATGCGATGTCCAGGGGCTTGGCAGCAGGCCGTGAAGAGGGTCGCGAGGAAGGTCGAGCGGAGGGGTGGGAGGCCTGCTTGGTCTTGATAAAGGAGATGGTGGCGGGTTTGTCCCTGCCCATTGAGCTGGACCTCGACGGACTCGCGGCGTACGGGGACAAGGAGGAGTCGGGGGACGACGAACGGGTGATCGTCGAAGGAGGCGGGGGCGTCGCGGTGGAGACCGGCAAAACGGGGGGGGGATTCCCCCGCAGCTGACGGCAGGGATGTTGCGACTAGTGGGCGCGCAGTTGGTGAGGGGGACACCACATAGTAGTTTTGTATAGGTGGCGAGAAAGAAAGAAAGGAAAGTTTTGTGGGGTCGATACCCGTAATTTTGTAATTTTCGGACTCTGAGTATGTGGAGATTCCCTTTGTTGGATATGTTATGTTATTATTTTCTCTTGCCTGGCGTAGGTCGAGCTACGTTTATTCCCTTTGTTAGGGTCGTGCGCCTGAAAATGTGGTCAGCCCGTTAGACTGTCTTTTTTCCCCGGCCCGCTCCGGGGTGGCGGGTAGCGGGGGGTCGCGTGGCGTAGAGCTCGTCCCCCCCTTTTCGGGGGTTATTCCCGTGCATGAGTGCGCCTAAATTGTTGCTAAGGCCCTGCTGGGAGTAGTCTTTTCATTAGCTTTTATCAAAATTTAATGAACAGGACAGGGACCGGATATGGGGTGTAGGTCGGCCCGCAGGCAAACTGTCGAGCCGTTCTACTTTGGTAGACGCCCTCGGGGTGGGAGTTTTACTTCGCCGGGTGGCCCTCCTTTTCTTCCATCGCTCGTCGTGTATGACTGTATTTTTTGTGTGCTGAGCGGTTGCTGGGTCTCTGATCGCGGGTCGTTTCATCCTGTTGTAGCCTGTTCCTAGAGGAGTGAACTCCTTTATTCGGTGGTCACCCTCGTTCCATTTGGCACGTCCTTCTCTGTCGTTGTGCCCCTGAAGGGTTGCAAGGTCACTTCGGAGGGTCTACGCACCGGCAGGGAATCCCGGGAGAGGTGGGGAGCGACGTGTCGGCGACCGGGGCGGTTGTGGCCGCTTTATCTCTCGTTCCAGAATTAAGGGGAGAGGGAGACCTTGGTGGTTGCTCTATCCCGCGGGGCTTTAGCCTTCCTGTCGGTTGGAGTCACCGTAGGACGAGTGTGGGAAGGGGTGGTCTGCCACCGGTTCGCTTCTCTCCCTGGCGTAAGTGGTCCAGGAGAAGTCGAGGGGTGGAAGACAGGGCGCCCCTGATGTAAGAGGAATAGCCTATCGGCGTGGTTAGCCGCTGGGGGGGCGAGTCCGCTGAGGCGGGTGCGACTCGGCGGCTGCTGGAGTGTCTGATGGTGTGATTTGGCAGGTCTGCCCCATCCATCAGGTTGTCGGCCTGCCGCGCTCACGCACGCAGGGCGTCCGTGGAGGGGCAGGGTATGCCATTGGAGCTCCAGTTCCCGTGCCTTAAGTTGTCCAAGGGAAGTCGGGGAGCCGCAGGTGGGGTGCCCCTCGTGTAAGAGGAATAGCCTATCGGGGGTCATCGTGTCAGGGGAGACTGCCCGTCGGAGCAGTTGGGGTCCCTCGCATTTTTCGCACCTTCTTGGGGGAGAGTGGTGCTGAGGGATTGACCTTCCCTCAAATTATTTCTTTCGTCCCCTCCCTTTGAAGGGGCCGAGGGAGTATTTATAATGGTAGCTCTTTAGCCTTCCCCCTTCCCTTAATGTGATGAGCTGGAGCCAGCTTATTGGAATCGTGCCCTTCGGAAACTACCCCTGATAGGTGGCGCCCGATGTGACTCATCGACCCCTGTTTTTCAGTGGGTGTGCTGTTATCAGTGGCGCTTGCCCCGAGCGTCTTTTCAGTTTGATGGGTCATTTCGGTCGTCGGCTTTATTGGTGTCAGGTGTTGCTCATCAGTCTTGGACCTGCGCGAGGGTTGCCTCAATCCGTGAGCCATTGTTTGTTTCCCGATGTTTGAGCTGAAGAATCACGGGCCCGCTTTGGGGGGGTGGGTAGCTAGGCCCTTGCCACCTTTATAGTCGTACGGGTATTGGGCCGTCGCCTACCCCGTATATGGCGCTCTGGTTTGGGTGGCGAAGCTCCGTAAGCTTGCCCCGGAGGTCTTTGTTGGTGGGGGAGCGAGCGCGTAGCTCGGCCCGTGCCCCTCTCTGGTTTGGGTGGCGAGGATTGGTCCTGCCCCGGAGTCTTTGAGAGGACGGGTATTGGGCCGTCGCCTCCACGCAGCCTCTATAGTCGGACGGGTATTGGGTCGTCGCCTACCCCGCATATGGCGCTCCGGTTTGGGTGGCGAAGCTCCGTAAGCTTGCCCCGAAGGTCTTCATTGGTGGGGGGGAGCGAGCATGTAGCTCGGTCCGTGCCCCTCTTCGGTTTGGGTGGCGATGATTGGTCCTGCCCCGGAGTCTTTGAGAGGGCGGGTATTGGGCCGTCGCCTCCCCGCAGCCTCTATAGTCGGACGGGTATTGGGCTGTCGCCTACCCCGCATATGGTGCTCCGGTTTGGGTGGCGAAGCTCCGTAAGCTTGCCCCGGAGGTCTTCGTTGGTGGGGGAGAGAGCGCGTAGCTCGGCCCGTGCCCCTCTCCGGTTTGGGTGGCGAGGATTGGTCCTGCCCCGGAGTCTTTGAGAGGGCGGGTATTGGGCCGTCGCCTCCTCGCAGCCTCTATAGTCGGACGGGTATTGGGCCGTCGCTTACCCCGCATATGGCGCTCCGGTTTGGGTGGCGAAGCGCCATAAGCTTACCCTGGAGGTCTGATCACGCCCGGGCGTACACCCTAAAGAGCGACCGTGTAGTCTTACCACAAGCGCACGGTGTAGCGGCGAGCGGGTATCAAACACAGGGAGGACGTATGATAGTGCCTTCTCCGAACAACCTGGCTATGGGGATAGAAAAGTAGGAAATTGCCTTTCAGCGATGTTGTCACAATCGTCAAACAATGTAAAAAGAGATATAAAATCAAATAAAGACGCCTAGGGAATAGGGAATCCCCGCTACTCACCGTATCTCGTCATTGTGATTCATCGGTTTCACAATTGCTAGGGTAGAATGTCAGGTGAACTAGTTGCAACTGAATGTAAAACCTAGCTCACGCTCTCGCGCTATTACCGGTCTATAGCAAACCTAGGCTCGGGTCCAATCTCTTGCAAACCCTAGCCTAGGCAAGCTAGCATTAGGATCAACGTCATCGTTCAATCGCATCCCGAGCCCACTCTCGTGCAAACTCGGGCTACGACCTAGGTTGGGATAGTTCATACCCGTCCAATCTCTTGCAAATGGGTATCGGTATAGAATTGTAACCGAGAATCCTAGTATCGGTCCAATCTCTTGCAAACCGATACTAAGGAAACTCAATTTCAACCCAATTCGGATTTCTAGGGTTTCCTATCGAATTGGGATCCAATCTCTTGCAAATCCCAATCGATATGAACAACTAGCTATCCGTATTATATCAATCCCAAACTAACCCTAATCAATACTAGCAATAGTTCTACCAAATCGTCACAAATCGGAAATTGGGCTCGTAGGGTTCATCCCCACGCCCTAAGACGTTAAAACTACTCACAAATCATATTGCTAATGGAAGAATAATTAATAGAAACGACAATGGAATTCATAGCAATATTCAAAATAGCAATAAAAATAGGATGTTTAATGGAGAGGGAGACAAACCAATGTAGCTTTCCAAGAATCCAACAAAATAACCCTTTTCTCTCCTCTCCAATCACAAGAATTAAACTCTAAAAATCTAATCTAAAGGGCTACCAAAAGCAATAGAAAAAGCTCTCTAAACTAGGTTAGAATCTGGGGTTAAATACCCCCCAAAACTGTCCAAAAATTCGTGACCAAACTGCCCCTGCGCAGCTCCAAAATCGTGATTTCCGCTACAGGCAGCGCGACTCACTCGGCTGAGTGACAAATGTCACTCGGCCGAGTGAGGGACCCTAACGGATTCCAGTAACTCTGGGGTCTTGGGGGTCGTCACATCGGGCGTCACTCGGCCGAGTGAGTTGTCGTCACTCGGCCGATGGGCTTATCTTCACTCGGGCGGACGGCAATTGCCACTCGGCCGAGTCGGGCTTCTGCTGCTCAGACTGACGGATTACAGTAAGTTGGCTCTTTTTGATGGCCGTCGTTTGGGTGCCACTCGAGCGGACGGGATACGTCACTCGGCCGAGTCAGCTTCTGATGCTCGGCCGAGTGCACGTTGATATACTGCTTGGAGCGTGTCCGATCTGGCCGGCCGAGCGAGGTCTCGTTGGTCGGCCGAGTGACTCATTCACTCGGCCGAGTGAGATACTGAAGATGCCCAAATTGCGTAGTTTTGCCTCCTCGTCGCTCCTACAACGTTCTTTCTTCTTCCGCTCCTCTCCAATCTCAAAATACCCCTCAGGGAAGTCGTCGGTGACACTCCAGAGTGGGTGTATCTCGGAATCACTCCAAATCGCTCCAAATCTCCTGAAATATGACAAAAACAACAAATCGTGAAAAGTATCGCAATGTTGTCGATAAATCGTGAAAACGTGATTTGAGCGATTCAAATGGCATGCAATCATGCGGAAAAAAGGTGTAAAATATGGAGTGATCAAAATCCCCCAAGCTTACCTCTTACTCGTCCTCGAGGAAAATAAGTAAAAGGCGAACCCGGAGGATTTAGAAAATGAAAACGATGGAAAAACGGAAACCGAAAAAACGAAAGAAGAAAGCGAAGAGGGAAGCTGATAGATCATTTTTCTCAGGACGTGGGTTTTGCTTACTCAAATAGCATGCATCGAATGCAAAACTCATGTCAAAGATTTTTATTTCGATATCATAGTATAATGGTGCAAATAGAGATAGAAAACCCAAGAATATCGATATAGCATGAAAAAATGGAATAATTCTAAGATTAACATAGTCTGAATCATTTAAAGCGGTATACAATATCGCAGATCGCACACTTTTCAATTGAATGCTTTCTATGAGGAGTATAGAGGATATCACACAATAGAGTAGGAAGAATAGAAAAGCGTGGATTTCATGAAGTGAATGCTAGGCGTAGATTTCTGGATTTCGTGAAGCTAAAACAATCTCACCGAGTATAGAATATTTGTCACGCCCCGCTTCCCAAAAAATATGGAGGCGAAGCGTGAGAAGGTCCGCTCAGACTTGAAGCTGCAAAGATGCAAGTCCGATAAGCGTCAATCAAATTTAAAACTGCAGGTCCTTGCAACGCGAACGAAACAAAAATAATAATAACGAAAAGAGACAAGAGATATATCTCAGAATATCCATATAATAAATTTCAACATCGCAGAAAAGCCACCAGGCTCAAATAAAAGAGTCTAAAAGGCTCAAACGTGGCCAACAAAAGTACAGCGTACAAAACAAAGGTGCCACGCACCGACATCTAACAACAAAACCTAAAACAAAAGAAACTCAGCAAAGTCACCAAGAAAGGTCACCGATGTCCACAAAACTCCTCCTGGGCAGACATGGACTCAGACTCAGCGTCAGCAAAACACCACGTACTCAGCAACGGTCTCTGGCTCAGGGTCTAACATGTGACACCCAATAGAGCAAGGGGCACATGTCAGCAAGTCTACAAGAGACTTGTGCAAGGAAACTGAAAGTAGGCAAAAGTAAAGCAACCTAGTAGTTCTAGCATGAATGCAATGACATGGCAGTTAAAGCATGAGTGCAACAAGTAAAGTAAAGTAAAGTAAAGTACGAGCATGGCATTACAACATGGCATGGATGACAAGTTATATAAGCAACACTCACTAGTACAAGACAAGTAAAGTAAGCACCTCGTGCACAGAGATTCCGCCTTCTGGCTAGAGTGGCTGATCGGGTCACTCCTAAGCTCAGGTGACCGTTTATCCCTACCCCTCCACGTGTATCGAGCCAGGGCCTTACCCCCCGAACGTGTATGCTCGCTTCTGGATCACGAGCCAGAAAGTGTTTTTAACAAGTATGGCATAGGGGTGCACCTAGCCGGACAAGGAAACCGGGCATTGGCTTTTGACCAACACATGAGGCCCGTTCCCAGGAAGTAGTATTCAAGGAGTACAAGTACAAGTATTGTAGCGTGTGTTACGAATGCAACAATCAACTTGGATGACATGTAGAATGCAATGCATGGCAGTTAAAAGTGCGTACAGATAAGGAAAGTAAACGTGACAGTTTAGTATGCATGATTAACAAGTTTAAAGAGTTGGATCTAGCTTCGTCGTCAAGCTAGATCAATTTAGGTGACGGATCTAGTTTCGTTGTCAAACTAGATCAAGTAGGCGTCTAGCCAGCTATCATTTCACTGACTAGTCTCTTTTACGCTAAAAGCAAGGAAGTGGCCCAAAAACATGGCCCTACACAAGAGTTGGCAAGTTTCACTTGCCTGCAAGTACAACGTCTGAGCACACCGTCCAAGAGAGTCCAAGTCACAAATAACCTACGTGCACAAGTCCACCGGCCTAAAGTCCATATTATTAATCTTGATTAGTGAACTTAAAACATTTAAAACATTTTAAAATCATCAATTTTATTCTTGATTAACAGGCAATCGGTTTGGGGTCCTAGGGGTGCAAAGCGTTACCTCAACACGACGCGAAAGCTACACTGGCGTCGGGTAGCGACGCCAGGGGTTCGAATAAGAGAACGTGCTCCAAGTCCTGATTCCAATATAGATTCCTCGCTGGAAAGTTTAGAGCATCAACGGAGCGACGAGTCCAGATTCCAAAGCTAGCACGTGCGACGACGGCCTACAACGTGTCGCAACGTCGTACGCGGTAAATCGTCGGAGAGAAAGCACCTAGGTGGGGCCCACAGTAGTCCTAGGGACCTATGGGGGACCCACAATACCTCTGGAGAACTTGGGGGGGCCCACGGTGGCAAGCGGTGCGACGGGTGCGGGGTTGCGACGTTTGGCTCTCGGTCGTACAGCCTCGGTGCGGGGGATTCCATCGGTCGGTGCGGGGGAACGGGGCTTGCACAGCGCAGCGGGTCGGTGCGGCTTGGTTCTCTCGGTCGGAGCGGGGGAGGCCATCGGTCGGGCGCCTTGGATGCGGGAGAGCGGAGCGCTACAACGTTGCAACCGTTGCAACGTTACGGGCTTCGGTCAGTGCGGAGAAGCGGCCCGGTCGGACACGACGCTGAGTGGGGGAACGAAGCGGGCTTGGTGCAGGGACTTGCAGTGGTGCGGATGCGGAGCGGAGCGGGGAAAACTCTCGGTCTGACCGAGAGGATCTCTCGGTCGGGCACGGTGCGGAGCGGACGAACGGCTGCAGCGGGCGGCTGTGCGAAGCGGGGAGCGCTTGGTGCGGCGGGGGCTTCGGTCAGTGCGGGGATTTTGGGGCGTTTGGCTCGGTCGGTGCGGGGGCTGTTTGTCGCAACGTTGCGACGATTCGTCGCAACGTCAAATTTGGGTTTTGGAAGCGGCTATGGTTATTTTCTTGCGAAAATAGGTCTTCCTAGAGGTTGTTTATATAGTGTAGAGGGGTTGACTAGGTCTAGGGCTAATCCTAATGGGATTAGGAGTTTAAAATAATTTAAAATTCAAATCCACTCTTCCTAATCACATAGGGATTGGGTGCGGCCAAGATAGGGGCTGAGATTTGGCTCAAAAATTATTTAAAACGTTTGAAACTCAAATAAATTTTATTTGGCCGAAATTAATATAAAAATTAATTATTAAAAATATTATAAACCTTGTTAAAAATATAAAAGTGGTCAAATAAACTCCAAAAATTATAAAATAAATATCGGGGTGATCGTGATGACGAAAGTGAGCTAACTAAGAAGACGGATCTTAATTTCGACATCAGACGACGCAACTAAAAATAGAAACGTCTCTCATCAAAAGTGAGAATCGCAACGTCTCATCAAATAAGATTAAATTGTGGGAAAACGACTCGAGAAACGTCATTCCAAATTAGTGCCACAATTTACTACTCTCAGAGACGTTCACAACAGCATATCACACTAAAGGTTCACAAACAAACAAAGTCACGTGCACGGTCAAAAGCACGTGCACGAACAACATACAACGAAAAGTGGTCGTTACATCCTCCCCACCTTAGAATAAAATCCGTCCTCGGACTTTCTAATATAGCTAGTCGCTCTAGTAACTACCCCAATCAAGTCATAATAATTTAAACCAGGTATAGTCATTACAGGTGCTCATATACGCACTAGGTAGTCAAACATTAACACTACCAACACGTATATATATACATTCACGTACGTCATATACTTATACCTATTATAGTCAGTCAATTTCATACATGTGTTTCAATCATATATATAAGCATACATCCCTTATATAACTACTACTTACCTAAACACAAAACAATATTTCAGATACTCATATAAGGATAGTCTCACACTTAGCAAATACAATCATTTCTCTACATATAGGTAGCTACCTATGCACAAAACCAACATGGGTATACTACCCTCTAATACTCCCTAGTGTACATTCCATACCACACATCAACACATGTAGTCACACCATACCATAATTAAATCCAGTTTCACTGTACCCAATATATATATATTCACCACCACTATAGTTTCACAACATATAGTCATTCAAATGCATGCAAATAGTTCACCATATATTCACATCACATACGGTCCTATAACTGTATTTACGACACGCCACATATACCATAGTCACTAATAACTATAACTAAGCACATACTTACCCGTGCATGGTGCACACCCATACACGCTAACTTTTCATTCACGTATACCAATCATATCATTATATAACTAGCACACCTACACACCTAGTTTTAGCTAGTACACATACGTTCACACGAGCAAGTCCTTAGTAATTAACAATACCACAAGACCAACACCTATAACTATATACTGGTGTAGTGTCCCACAATCATGTGTGTAACACAACCAGGCACAAACACTTCTATCACTATACATACATCAAACATTGCTATAATCAAACTACAAACATACATTCAATATACTTAGAGTATACACACTTAAGCTTGAGTGAGACTCAGTACACATATCAGAATATTCTATATACGTAACACGGCATTCATACCTATACCAATACCACTCCAATATTTATACGTCTACCAATACTACCATATACATACCATATGTCAATCACACTTAATATTTAGTCAGGTAATACTTACATAGTTCAATCACTCTATATACCATAATAATAATAATACAGACATCAGCACACGTATAATTATAATACACTTCCTAATACATGCATACGCATTCATCGTATAGTCACACACATGTAACATATATATTCACACCATAGCCTACTACCTATAATTAGTATACCAACACCTATACATACATAGTTAAGATGTGCAATAGTCGTGTATACCTCACGGTATGCACGCATGCAACATCCCGTAAAAGCAAGCAATACCAATCAAAATTATAATCCTACTACCATATGTATATCACCTATATACTCATGCAACGAAACATAACTACTTACGTCTAAGCACAATACATATCTACCTACGAGCACTTACTCACACGTACTAATATATGGATCACTCAATAGGCCTACTCACTTAACTATACGTACACTTATTATTATCACACCTATCATGCACATAGCTTTACCAATCATTCTATTTCAACCATCACAAGTATCTCTAGCTACATACACTCCATTAGATATTCCAACGCTAACTCTTATATACACATGCATCCCTAGTATGGTATAGCTAACCACACACAAATCTATATATACTAACACACAATCAACTTCATAATATCACGAATAACTCCGAGTATGTATATATATACCACACAATAGGCAAGCATTAATATACTATGGGGGTACACTCATTCAAGCCCACGTACACAACTTAGGTACGTGCACTACGACTACCTCACAAGGTCCATGGGCCTACTAACAACTTAGAGTTGACACAGACATTGGCAGGCACTAAAGTCTAAGCAACAAAGGGAGGTCGAGGTCGAAAGCGTGACGAGGGAAAGATCGATAAGCATGAGTTCAGATAGGACGAACACAAGGAGACAGCTTGGTTAGGTGAAACAGTGATTCACTGGTGAATGTTTAGGTAGAGGAAAGGGAGATGTAGTGATACTTATATAGG
Source organism: Scilla litardierei (assembly GCA_030789695.1). NCBI lineage: Eukaryota > Viridiplantae > Streptophyta > Magnoliopsida > Asparagales > Asparagaceae > Scilla > Scilla litardierei. The sequence goes on from CM061133.1 coordinate 52,179,163, forward strand.
GTAGAGGAAGGAAATGGCGTAAATAACATAAACTAAAATACATAAAATTGAAAACTGTTGTACTTCAAAAGTTGGAATCCTCGTCTGTATAAAAATATTTGGAGGTCGATAAAACGAGTTGTTCAAAATAAGGTTTGAGTCGAATATTCATAATAAGGGAAAATGGTCTATTGATTTTTATAAAATCATAATAAGAAGAGTAGATCACTTACACTAATATTAAAGACGTAGTTTAGAAAATTTTATACGTCAGTAATTTAATATAATGTTGTCAAAAGTTTTTGAAAGTCAAAGAATGAAATCAAGTAACGGAAGAATGTAAACTCATGTTAAATGCTTTCAAAACTTTTAGGCTATGGAAAATCAATATTGAAACTTCTTTTAGAGAAATCAGGATTTGTCAAAAATAAAACTGGTTACACTAAGCTCTTAGCGTACAAGCACAATGAGCCTGGTACGGGTATAAAAATAATTGAAATTCAATTTGGTTTAGAAATCATTCTGAAAGTATGTATGGTGAGCGGAAAGATAATATTAACTTAGTAGTAGGGTTATCGAAATTGGTGATAAGCTTTAAAACCAAACTATGGAAGGTCCAGATTAGGAAATGGTTATGAAATAGTAATTTTACAAAAATCTGAAACGGGAAAACGAGGAGCATAACATCGACTGGCTGAAAGTTAAAATTCCAGGTGACTTGAAAAGTATATTAAAAGGAAGCGCGATGTGTCGTTTGAAAGGCATAATAAGAAAGGAAATTATAAGTCGAATTGGACAAAATAAAAGTACGGTAAAATTAATATATGAAAGGGAAAGTGAATTTTCATAGGTACAAAAGTGTAGGCTGGGAAAATACCATAAGCTAGTATTCAAAATTTCGAAAAAGTTTTAAGAGTTCAAGTCAACGAAGGAGTATGAAATATAAGATATATATATATTAAAAAAAGATTGAACAAATTTAAACTTAGGAAAAGAGGAAATCGAAAAATACTTTCAGAAGATTCAAGGTTTGTAATGGAGAGGTTCGAAGATTGACGACGATCGTCATGAGGCGATCTCGTGAATCGAGGCAAGGAAATTAATCGGATGATCAGAACATACATACGCCTAGGATATGATTCAGGAGAATCTACGGGGAACTCCTACGGTCGACCAACTAAAGATTAAGAACTAAGCGCTAAGACTTTCTAAGGAGCTAGACGGTAATGAAATGTGTTCAGCTTGGTCCGAAATCGATGAACCCAAGCGAACGACTGAAGGAAATTCTAGAAGTCTAATATGGTCAGAGGTAGACAAGGACCACTAAGGTAACTCCTACGACGATTAAATCAGTTGCTGACAGGGAGTCTAACTAACAATCAGAGGCATCTAACTAGCAAGCACAGACGACTAACTAAGTCTTCTTATCACCTAGTGACATAGGAGAACGACTAAACTCAGGGCTTATGACTCGGATGTTGCAATTTATTTAATGGACATTCCGTTATTATCGTTGTTCCGTTAATTCGCAATTGCAAGACTGACCTGCATGGGCCACCAACAAAACCTGTCACGCCCCGCTTCCCAAAAAAATATGGAGGCGAAGCGTGAGAAGGTCCGCTCAGACTTGAAGCTGCAAAGCTGCAAGTCCGATAAGCGTCAATCAAATTTAAAACTGCAGGTCCTTGCAACGCGAACGAAACAAAGATAATAATAACGAAAAGAGACAAGAGATATATCTCAGAATATCCATATAATAAATTTCAACATCGCAGAAAATCCACCAGGCTCAAATAAAAGAGTCTAAAAGGCTCAAACGTGGCCAACAAAAGTACAGCGTACAAAACAAAGGTGCCACGCACCGACATCTAACAACAAAACCTAAAACAAAAGAAACTCGGCAAAGTCACCAAGAAAGGTCACCGATGTCCACAAAACTCCTCCTGGGCAGACATGGACTCAGACTCAGCGTCAGCAAAACACCACGTACTCAGCAACGGTCTCTGGCTCAGGGTCTAACATGTGACACCCAAAAGAGCAAGGGGCACATATCAGCAAGTCTACACGAGACTTGTGCAAGGAAACTGAAAGTAGGCAAAAGTAAAGCAACCTAGTAGTTCTAGCATGAATGCAATGACATGGCAGTTAAAGCATGAGTGCAACAAGTAAAGTAAAGTAAAGTAAAGTACGAGCATGGCATTACAACATGGCATGGATGACAAGTTATATAAGTAACACTCACTAGTACAAGACAAGTAAAGTAAGCACCTCGTGCACAGAGATTCCGCCTTCTGGCTAGAGTGGCTGATCGGGCCACTCCTAAGCTCAGGTGACCGTTTATCCCTACACCTCCACGTGTATCGAGCCAGGGCCTTACCCCCGAACGCGTATGCTCGCTTCTGGATCACGAGCCAGGAAGTGTTTTTAACAAGTATGGCATAGGGGTGCACCTAGCCGAACAAGGAAACCGGGCATTGGCTTTTGACCAACACATGAGGCCCGTTCCCAGGAAGTAGTATTCAAGGAGTACAAGTACAAGTATTGTAGCGTGTGCTACGAATGCAACAATCAACTTGGATGACATGTAGAATGCAATGCATGGCAGTTAAAAGTGTGTACAGATAAGGAAAGCAAACGTGACAGTTTAGTATGCATGATTAACAAGTTTAAAGAGTTGGATCTAGCTTCGTCGTCAAGCTAGATCAATTTAGGTGACAGATCTAGTTTCGTTGTCAAACTAGATCAAGTAGGCGTCTAGCCAGCTATCATTTCACTGACTAGTCTCTTTTACGCTAAAAGCAAGGAAGTGGCCCAAAAACATGGCCCTACACAAGAGTTGGCAAGTTTCACTTGCCTGCAAGTACAACGTCTGAGCACACCGTCCAAGAGAGTCCAAGTCACAAATAACCTACGTGCACAAGTCCACCGGCCTAAAGTCCATATTATTAATCTTGATTAGTGAACTTAAAACATTTAAAACATTTTAAAATCATCAATTTTAGTCTTGATTAACAGGCAATCGGTTGGGGGTCCTAGGGGTGCAAAGTGTTACCTCAACACGACGCGAAAGCTACACTGGCGTCGGGTAGCGACGCCAGTGGTTGGAATAAGAGAACGCGCTCCAAGTCCTGATTCCAATATAGATTCCTCACTGGAAAGTTCAGAGCATCAACCGGAGCGACGAGTCCAGATTCCAAAGCTAGCACGTGCGACGACGGCCTACAACGTGTCGCAACGTCGTACGCGGTAAATCGTCAGAGAGAAAGCACCTAGGTGGGGCCCACAGTAGTCCTAGGGACCTATGGGGGACCCACAATACCTCTGGAGAACTTGGGGGGCCCACTGTGGCAAGCGGTGCGACGGGTGCGGGGTTGCGACGTTTGGCTCTCGGTCGTACAGCCTCGGTGCGGGGGATTCCATCGGTCGGTGCGGGGGAACGGGGCTTGCACAGCTCAGCGGGTCGGTGCGGCTTAGTTCTCTCGGTCGGAGCGGGGGAGGCCATCGGTCGGGCGCCTTGGATGCGGGAGAGCGGAGCGCTGCAACGTTGCAACCATTGCAACGTTGCGGGCTTCGGTCGGTGCGGAGAAGCGGCCTGGTCGGACACGGTGCTGAGCGGGGGAACGAAGCGGGTTTGGTGCGGGGACTTGCAGCGGTGCGGATGCGGAGCGGAGCGGGGAAAACTCTCGGTCTGACCGAGAGGATCTCTCGGTCGGGCACGGTGCGGAGCGGGCGAACGGCTGCAGCTGGCGGCTGTGCGAATCGGGGAGCGCTTGGTGCGGCGAGGGCTCCGGTCAGTGCGGGGTTTTTGGGGCGTTTGGCTCGGTCGGTGCGGGGGCTGTTTGTCGCAACGTTGCGACGATTCGTCGCAACGTCAAATTTGGGTTTTGGAAGCGGCTAGGGTTATTTTCTTGCGAAAATAGGTCTTCCTAGAGGTTGTTTATATAGTGTAGAGGGGTTGACTAGGTCTAGGGCTAATCCTAATGGGATTAGGAGTTTAAAATAATTTAAAATTCAAATCCACTCTTCCTAATCACATAGGGATTGGGTGCGGCCAAGATAGGGGCTGAGATTTGGCTCAAAAATTATTTAAAACGTTTGAAACTCAAATAAATTTTATTTGGCCGAAATTAATATAAAAATTAATTATTAAAAATATTATAAACCTTGTTAAAAATATAAAAGTGGTCAAATAAACTCCAAAAATTATAAAATAAATATCGGGGTGATCGTGATGACGAAAGTGAGCTAACTAAGAAGATGGATCTTAATTTCGACGTCGGACGACGCAACTAAAAATAGAAACGTCTCTCGTCAAAAGTGAGAATCGCAACGTCTCATCGAATAAGATTAAATTGTGGGAAAACGACTCGAGAAACGTCGTTCCAAATTAGTGCCACAAATTACTATTCTCAGAGACGTTCACAACAGCATATCACACTAAAGTGTTCACAAACAAACAAAGTCTAAAATAAACACGTGCACGGTCAAAAGCACGTGCATGAACAACGTACAACGAAAAGTGGTCGTTACAATATTACTTAGCCTAGGTTGTCATGCACCTTCAGGTAGTCACTCTCTCACACATCATTGGATTCTCTCCCCCAAGCTTATCTATAAGCGTGGTGGCATATACAAAACTATACTTACACTCCCCATCTCTATTGATGCTCCAAAAGTAAAAGAAAATAAAAATAAAAACAAAAAGGGGGAAGAAAGAGAGAAGGGGTATGAGATGGGATCGTTTTAGGCTTCCTTTCTCTTTTTTTTTCTTTTTTTTCATAGCAATAATACACAAATGATCCCAAATCAAAAGAGAGAGAAGGATATACAAGAATTTTTCTTTTTCTTTTTGGTTTTGGGTAATTTGGAGCTAGGAATTTAGTAACGGAGGAAATGCCAAATACTAGAATCGCTAAGGGGAGATTCATCAATGATTTTGAAATAGAGAATTAATGTTCAAGATATGTGGAGAAAGAAATAAATATGTCTCTCAGTTCACTCTATAGGACGTGCATGACAACTTCAGCAAGGTAATCTAATCTACTCGGTTTCGATCTCAAAAAAGCAAACTAATCCAGATTTAGCATAGCTAACATCATTCAATCATCCTGAAGTGAAGTGTACAAGTCATGCAAATAGAAGTGATATAGGAAAAGAAAACGGTACTCCAGATATAAGCATTCAATGCGTGAATCTTGGTGTGTTTTGTACGATAGCATACATATGAATATTCAGACTCAGCTAATAATAGAATTTCATCCATTTTCATACGGAAAAAAGTGTGGGTTACTATCTCTAAATGCAAGGCAGATCATAGCATATGATATCAGAAATAAAAGCTAAGACATGACAAATATAGCATGCATATAGAGAAAGCTAACTCCACGTCATCATAATCACAGAAAAGTCATCTCTAGCAAAAGATGAAAGAAATAAAGATAAACGAAAATAAAAACTATTTACAATGCGGCACACAAGAGAAATAAGAAAAACGTGATGCATGGTAAAAAATGAAAAAGTGAGTGATAAAGTGGAAAACCGTGGGGAAACTTAAAAATAAAGGGTGACAAAAGCAAAAAAGCGTGAGAACTCACTCCCCCAAGCTAAAGTGCACAGTGTCCTCAATGTGCGACGTGTGGCACACCGAGAGACGTGTAATGGGAGGGGGGTGGGTATGCATGCATGATAAAAAGAAATAATAATAAAAAAATAACAAAATGAAAAGTATGATGCGAATGTGATGCATGCAAGGATAGGAGTGATGCAAAAATGTGTGCGTCACCAAAAAATACTCTCCCTCATTCCCGAAATAAGATATAGAATGATATGATCAAAAAGTGGACAAAAATAGTGAGGGGAGGGGGGGTGGGCAGAAATCAACAGGACCAAGCAGAGAATGGGCAGCATATCGACAAAAAATCGGGGGCATCAAGGGTGTGCCTAAGCTGGTGGTGCTGCGCCATCTCCGTCCTGAGGCGGAGGTGGTGGTGGTGGGCATGGTACAGTCTGCTGGGTGGGTGGTGGTCGTGGCAGTCGCTCGAGGATCTGGGTCAAGCAATAGTGAATGCTGGGAAGTAGGTCGAGGCGATGCTGCATGGCGGTGACTGTGGAAGACAAAGCCCTAAAATCGCCCCGGAGTCCACTCAACCCCCCCTCAAGAGCGCGAACGCTCTGAACTAAGGCGTCAGGGGGTGGTGGAGCGGAGGGACGGACAGGTCTAGGCTGAGCTGGTCGGGGCTGTCTAATACGGGCGGTGTAGGTGATCGGGACAGCAGGCATGGGTGGTACGGGTGTTGTGCTCACTAGTGGATGCCCAGCCTCAGTGCGAGGCTGGGACGCAGGCTAGTGTGAGGTGGAAGCAGAAGCAGTGCGAGTGGAAGACAAAATCGGTGATGAGACGGCAAGAGAGGTCAGTGACACAGAAGTGGGGACAGACGTCACGACACTCTCAGATAGTACGGCCACAGTGGAGACAATAGGGTCAACCGCTGGGGAGGCAGTGTGGGGTCCAAAAGGCGAAATCCCAGCGGAGATCATACTGGCCATAGTCTCCACGACGGCAGTGAAAGAAGGCTCTCCGCTCTCAACAAAAGTAGGTGGGCGCTCGGGTAGCAGAGAAGTGAGTGGCTCAACTGAAAGGGGCACAGCAGTGGTAGGAGTGGTGGTGGGTGTGGTGGTGGTGGAGGTGGTCTCAGCAAGTGTACTCCTGACACTGGCAGAAGTGGGGACAGAAGTGTCGGGAGCGGCAGAAAGTGCAGGCGCAGGCTGAGGGCACACAGGGTCAGCTGGCGGCGCAGGGTGTGCAGGTGGTGCAGGCTCAGCTCCCTCGGCCTCTAGCACGTAGGCAGCGGGGATCACGAGATCCATCGCCGGAAGCCAGTCGTCGTGTGTTGGTCCTAAGTGTGTCCGAGCGGGGCTCGGAAGGATCATGTAGTCAGCACCGTACAGACCGTGCAACCAAACCCAGAGCTGCTGACCGTGTGGACGAAGCATCTTCATTTGGGCCATGACGTCTATCGATAATGCAGTGGGGCCCGGGGCTCGTCGCAGGTCAGCCGAAAGGTCCTCGCCGGTCATCAGGGCTAGCAGAGTGATCAGACCGCCGCAACATATAGGGGAGCGAGCGCCCACCGATACGATGATGCGGTCCAAAAACTAGCTAGCGACGTCGATCTCAACGGCGGGGACCAACATAACTCCATCCCTATCAAGAACTCTGGGGCGAGTCATCGCGTAGAGCATATAGAGCTCAGGCGTCGACATCGTCCCAGGCTCGTACCTCGCCAGAAAGGTGGTCGCCATAAGGCGATGTGCTATGCGGAGGCAGGGGTGGACTATGGCCGAGGCCCTGGCTCTACTAGGGTCAAAGGCCGGTGGTAAACCTGTGATCCGGGCCCAGAAGGTGTGTGAATCGAAGGATGGGGGAGGGATGTGTGTGGGGGCGTAGGCTCGGTCGGGTGTGGGGACAGCAGGCCACTGAAAGAATGCCCTAAGCATATCGAGAGTGATCTGACACTCTCGATCCATGAGTCAGAAGGAGCATCCATCAGCGGTCCGGGCGATCGAGCTGAGGACCTCGAGTGTCGAACGGACGTAGGTGTCCGCCGACACAGAAAGAAAGTTTCACCAACCCACGTTGTCATACAACGTGAGTAATCCCTCGAGTACCCCCAGGCGGTCTAGGTCAGCAAGGTGTGCGAACCTGGAGGGCACTATCGAGCGCTAGGCGATACGCTCAAAAGCAACGCGATGTGTGTCGTCTCGGAACGTAATACCCAGCGGCCCGACAAATGGACCCGGTGGTGGCAGTGGGTCGACTGGGAGTGGCTGTGCGGGGTGAACGGGGTCTGCAGGCTGTGGCTGTGCGGGGTGAACGGGGTCTGCAGGCTGTGGCTGTGCGGGGTGAACGGGGTCTGCAGGCTGTGGCTGTGCGGGGTGAGGTGGTGTAGGTGGAGGAGAGTCCTCCATCTCGTGGGAGTGGCCGGGCTCATCCGGCTGCTTCCGCTTGGCGGAAGCTCTCCTAGACCGTGGCCGTGTCCGGGGCGGCATAGGTGCCCCGAATGCTCACCAAAAACAGAAAAAGTGCGGCGTGCGAAAATAAGTGGAACGAATATACCGGAACACGCCGCGAGAGAAAAATAGTGTATGCATGTGAAGACGCCGCCTCCACAAAGCCAAAAACGCTCCCCGGAAGCTCCCCTAAGCTCCCCTAAGCTCCCCAATATAGCCTGCACATCAAACGAAGATATCAGCGTGTAACATTCAAAATGTATGGGGGGTTAGGGGTATAATAGATAAATATTGAAGTTAATTTGATTTAGGGGTTCGATTAGCAGATGGATCGTCGAAAAATACAAGAAAAAGGAGAAAATAGGGAGAAATGGGGCTACCAGAGCTCGTCCGGCAGTGAGATCGTCGCCGGCGACTCAGGAGGAGGGGCGACGGCGTCGACCAGCGGTGGTCGGCCGAACGCAGCAGCGGCGAGGTGAGATTGGGCGAGTAGGGGTCACAGCGGTCGGGAGTAAAGGGGTGCGGGCTCGGGCGAACGAAGATTGTGATGCTTCGAATTCCGCTCCGAGCCCGCGTCTCTTATAAAGGAAAAGTTACGACTCGGCCGAGTGAAAGTGTCACTCGGCCGAGTGATCGTAACGGAAATATTTTTGAAAATTCCTCCCTGCTTACGACTCAGCCGAGTGGCTTTGCGACCCTCGGCCCAGTGGAAAAAGTCCATTCGGCCGAGTGGCACAAGCTACTCGGCAGTTCTCGCCCTAGGAGCGTATCAGTTTCACTCGGCCGAGTGAAGATATATACTCGGCCGAGTGGCAATTATACTGAAATCAAGAAAAGAAACAGAGAATTGGGTACAGTAGACTTCCCTCGTTTGTGCACCGCTCGGGCAGACGAACTTATATACTCGGCCGAGTGGATATTCTACTCGACCGAGTGACCCCTGTTTTCTGCTGTTTGGCTCCGTTTGGGCTCTAATCTCTGTTTTTCTTCCTCCATTTGATTTCTTCCTCCTCCTAAGCATCGAGCGCATTCCTGGAGCGCTCTTTGTCGCCTTGTTCATCCTCCTAATGATGGATATCCCTTTCTCCTCTCCTGTCAAAGAAAAATAGGACCCGTTATCATGAATTTTTTAGGCAAACGACTCAAAACACTAATGATTTCTAAAACAAAAATAAAGAACAAAGTAAAAATAAAGCGATAACCGTCGGGTTGTCTCCCGACAAGCCCTCGTTTAAGGTCTTGAGCTCGACCCCCTTGGATTTGCAATTTAATACGGGATATTGGGTGCATATGAGATGCACCCGTCGAATTTATCGGGAAGAACGCTCGGATTTGGATGTTGTGGCGGCGTGTTCTTCCTCAGTGCTCCTTCGTCTCGGGTAGTGTTGGGGGGTGGCTCCTCCAAGCTAGTGCTTTCTCCAGGCCTTGGCTTCACCGGAGACACCGATTTCCGTATCGGTGGAGCTTTCTTCGGAGTCCTCATCTTTGAGAGCTTTCAGAGCTCTCGTATTCTTGCGACATCAGCGTCGCCTTCATCAATTTCCATGGAGAGATCGGGGGAGTGCTTCGTCTTTTCTTCTTGGCCCAAATCTGGGCCTTCTTCGAAGTCATCCTCGAATATTGCGCCGATGGAATGGGGGATCGCCTCCTCAATGACCTCATCAAGGAGGTCCATATAGTCGAGCTCCTCATGATAAGGCATGTGTTTCATTGCCATGGGTATATGAAGCTCCACTTCGATGTTGCCAACGTTCAATGTTAGAGTCCCTTCACGTACGTCGACAATGACACCGGCGGTGGCAAGGAATGGGCGTCCAAGTATTAGCGACGTATCGCCCTCCTCCTTGACATCCATGACCACAAAGTCGCATGGCAAACATATGCCTCCCGGGACTTGTAACGGGATGTCCTCTGCGATCCCTACCGGCCTTGTGATCCGACCATCTGCTAGTTGTATCCGCATTTCGGTAGGCTTCAAATCTGTGCCGGTGTTCAGTCCTCGAAACATAGAGAGAGGCATGAGGCTAACACTAGCCCCTAAGTCTACTAACGCCTTTTGTAGAGGGACGCCGCCTAAGGTGCAAGGAATTCGGAAACTCCCCGGATCTTTGAATTTGGCGGGCTCCTTCTCTTTCCTTGTGAACCAAGTCCCCTCCTCAGCGAGCATGATTTTCTCCTTCCTCTTACTTCCCGTAATCAAATCCTTTAAGAACTTGGCGTATGTCGGGATCTCCACGATAGCGTCGATGAAGGGGATATTGAGGCTTACCCCTCTCAAATACTCGAGAAACTTGGCTAGCCGTTTCTCCATCTTTGCTCTAGCTAGCCTCTGAGGGAATGGGATCAATGGCATAAAACGGCGCTCCTCAAGTTGCTGCTCCGCTCTGGACTTTTCTTCCCCTTGCGGCTCTTTCTCTCTCTCAACTTCAATGACCGGCTCGCTTGGCTCTACAATCTCCACCACGGGCTCCTCGGTAGGAATCATGACGGGAGTGGTATCCTTCCCGCCTCTCGTAGTAACTGCAACCACGGCGTTGATATGGCCGGTGTTGCCCCGTGGATTTTGCTCGGGTTGAGCCGGCAACTGTTGACTGTTTCTATTGAGCAACACAAGTTGCTCCGTAATTTGTCCAACGACAGTTGTAAGAGAGTCTTGGCCCGCCTTTAAGGAAGCATTGATCTTCTTCTGCTCGACCATAAACTCCTCCACCTTAGCTTCAAATTCAGATCGTTGTTGAGCTTGTGCAGGGTTTGGATTTCTCCACCCTTGATTGTATCCGGGTGGCCTATAGGGTCCCACTTGTTGCCTTGGTAGGAAATTCTGTTGCGGTGGCCCCTTGGTGGATAATGTTGTTGTTGTTGTTGTGGTGGTCGAGCTTGAGGAGTTAGTTGTTGCGGGGGGTTCAATGCTCCACCATTGTTGGCATAGGAGAAACCGGGATGGTTTCGAGTGGCCGGATTGGCCCAATATCCTTGGTTCCCCGTGACGTATTGAACTTGCTCCAAAGATCCCTCTCCTTGTTCTCCTCCCAAATACATAGCTTGGGATTGGTCTTGCCAATCACACATTTGATTTGTTGGTGTTGATATGGAAGGGGTTCCTTGGGGCTCCGTAATATATTTCTCCAGTCTCTCCACTACCTTGTGGAGAGAATCAAACTTGTTGGCAAGCTCCGCCATGGCCTTGGCCTCATAGATGCTAGATGGCTTCAAGGAGGACGAAGAGTGTCCTCGCTCGTCGCCCCACTGTTGATTGTTCGAGGCCATCTCCTCAAGTAAGGCAGTAGCTTCGTCGGGAGTCTTCGATAGGATGGCCCCATTTGCCGTGGCATCAATAATCTGCTTGGTCCCCGGTTGGAGACCATTGTAGAAGCTATGGACGAGCTCCCAATCTTCAATGCTATGGTGGGGGCACTGATGTTGTAGGTCTTTGAAGCACTCCCATGCCTCGTAGAGTGTCTCTTGAGGTCCTTGCTTGAAGGACATGAGAGCACTCCTAATCTTCACCGTCTTGGAGGGCGGATAGAACTTGTCGATAAACGCGCTCGCCAACTCATCCCATGTGGTGAAGACTCCTTCAGCTTGCGTCCTCAACCAATAAAGAGCTTTATCCTTTAGTGTGAAGGGGAAGAGGCGCAGTCTGATGGCATCTAGGGTGACGCCCGGTATCTGGAAGGTGGCACACTTTGATATGAAGAGCTGGATGTGGTAGTGGGGATTTTCATGGGGATTCCCATGAAAAGGATCCTGCTGCATAAGGACCACTAATCCGGTCTTCAACTCGAAGTTTTTATCGGCCGCCAATTGCGGCATAGCTATGGACGAGGTAGTGGAGGAAGTCTTAGGTCGGAGCCTATCTCGAATGGAAATAATCCTCGCCATTCTTGCCGCTAACTCTTCAGGCGTCTCCCGAACGTTCATAAACCTCCCTTCCGTATCGGGTCTCCTCTCCGCTCTGATTCTCCGCAATGTACGCTCGATCTCAGGATCAAACAATATATCTACGGGGTCCGCTGTGGATCTCGTGTACATGCACGGGAAAACAAAGTTTCAAAGAAGTGATTAGCACAATGGAAGGGTTAGACAAAAAAATGAAGAAATAAAATAAAAAGAAAGAAATAGCTAGGGTGGTAGGATCAAACACAATCGCCTCCCCGGCAACGGCGCCAAAAACTTGATCGCGCCCGGGCGTACACCCTAAAAAGCGACCGTGTAGTCTTACCGCAAGCGCACGGTGTAGCGGCGAGCGGGTATCGAACACAGGGAGGACGTATGATAGTGCCTTCTCCGAACAACCTGGCTATGGGGGCAGAAAAGTAGGAAATTGCCTTTTGGCGATGTTGTCACAATCGTCAAACAATGTAAAAGGAGATATAAAATCAAATAAAGACGCCTAGGGAATAGGGAATCCCCGCTACTCACTGTATCTCGTCATTGTGATTCATCGGTTTCACAATTGCTAGGGTAGAATGTCAAGTGAACTAGTTGCAACTGAATGTAAAACCTAGCTCACGCTCTCGCGCTGTTGCCGGTCTATAGTAAACCTAGGCTCGGGTCCAATCTCTTGCAAACCCTAGCCTAGGCAAGCTAGCATTAGGATCAACGTCATCGTTCAATCGCATCCCGAGCCCACTCTCGTGCAAACTCGGGCTACGACCTAGGTTGGGATAGTTCCTACCCGTCCAATCTCTTGCAAATGGGTATCGGTATAGAATTGCAACCGAGAATCCTAGTATCGGTCCAATCTCTTGCAAACCGATACTAAGGAAACTCAATTTCAACCCAATTTGGATTTCTAGGATTTCCTATCGCATTGGGATCCAATCTCTTGCAAATCCCAATCGATATGAACACCTAGTTATCCGTATTATATCAATCCCAAACTAACCCTAATCAATTCTAGCAATAGTTCTACCAAATCGTCACAAATCGGAAATTGGGCTCGTAGGGTTCATCCCCACGCCCTAAGACGTTAAAACTACTCACAAATCATATTGCTAATGGAAGAATAATCAATAGAAACGACAATGGAATTCATAGCAATATTCAAAATAGCAATAAAAATAGGATTTTTAATGGAGAGGGAGACAAACCAATGTAGCTTTCCAAGAATCCAACAAAACAACCCTTTTCTCTCCTCTCCAATCACAAGAATTAAACTCTAAAAATCTAATCTAAAAGGACTGCCAAAAGCAATAGAAAAAGCTCTCTAAACTAGGTTAGAATCTGGGGTTAAATACCCCCCAAAACTGCCCAAAAATTCGTGACCAAACTGCCCCTGCGCAGCTCCAAAATCGTGATTTCCGCTACAGGCAGCACTACTCACTCGGCCGAGTGACAAATGTCACTCGGCCGAGTGAGGGACCCTGACGGATTCCAGTAACTCTGGGGTCTTGGGGGTCATCACATCGGGCGTCACTCGGTCGAGTGAGTTGTCGTCACTCGGCCGATGGGCTTATCTTCACTCTGGCGGACGGTAATTGCCACTCGGTCGAGTCGGGCTTCTGCTGCTCAGACTGACAGATTACAGTAAGTTGGCTCTTTTTTATGGCCGTCGTCTGGGTGCCACTCAGGCGGACGGGATACGTCACTCGGTCGAGTCAGCTTCTGATGCTCAACCGAGTGCACGCTGATATACTGCTTGGAGCGTGTCCGATCTGGCCGGCCGAGCGAGGTCTCGTTGGTCGGCCGAGTGACTCCTTCACTCGGCCGAGTGAGGTACTGAATATGCCCAAATTGCGTATTTTTACCTCCTCGTCGCTCCTACGACGTTCTTTCTTCTTCCGCTCCTCTCCAATCTCAAAATACCCCTCAGGGAAGTCGTCGGTGACACTCCGGAGTGGTTGTATCTCGGAATCACACCAAATCGCTCCAAATCTCCTGAAATACAACAAAAACAACAAATCGTGAAAAGTATCGCAATGTTGTCGATAAATCGTGAAAAACGTGATTTGAGCGATTCAAATGGCATGCAATCATGCGAAAAAAAGGTGTAAAATATGGAGTGATCAAGGTCTTCGTTGGTGGGGGGAGCGAGCGCGTAGCTCGGCCCGTGCCCCTCTCCGGTTTGGGTGGCGAGGACTGGTCCTACCCCGGAGTCTTTGAGAGGGTGGGTATTGGGCCGTCGCCTCCCCGCAGCCTCTATAGTCGGACGGGTATTGGGCCGTCGCCTACCCCGCATATGGTGCTCCGGTTTGGGTGACGAAGCTCCGTAAGCTTGCCCCGGAGGTCTTCGTTGGTGGGGGGAGCGAGCGCGTAGCTCGGCCCGTGCCCCTCTCTGGTTTGGGTGGCGAGGATTGGTCCTGCCACGGAGTCTTTGAGAGGGCGGGTATTGGGCCGTCGCCTCCCCGCGGCCTCTATAGTCGGACGGGTATTGGGCCGTCGCCTACCCCGCATATGGCGCTTCGGTTAGGGTGGCGAAGCTCCGTAAGCTTGCCCCGGAGGTCTTCGTTGGTAGGGGAGAGCGAGCGCGTAGCTCGGCCCATGCCCCTCTCCGGTTTGGGTGGCTAGGATTGGTCCTGCCCTGGAGTATTTGAGAGGGCGGGTATTGGGCCGTCGCCTCCCCGCAGCCTCTATAGTCAGACGGGTATTGGGCCGTCGCCTACCCCGCATATAGCGCTCCGGTTTGGGTGGCGAAGCTCCGTAAGCTTGCCCCGGAGGTCTTCGTTGGTGAGGGGGAGCGAGCGCGTAGCTTGGCCCGTGCCCCTCTCCGGTTTGGGTGGCGAGGATTGGTCCTACCCCGGAGTCATTCAGAGGGCGGGTATTGGGCCGTCGCCTCCCCGCAGCCTCTATAGTCGGACGGGTATTGGGCCGTCGCCTACCCCGCATATGGCGCTCCGGTTTGGGTGGCGAAGCTCCGTAAGCTTGCCCGGAGGTCTTCGTTGGTGGGGGGAGCGAGCGCGTAGCTCAGCCCGTGCCCCTCTCCGATTTGGGTGGCGAGGATTGGTCCTGCCCCGGAGTCTTTGAGAGGGCAGGTATTGGGCCGTCGCCTCCCCGCAGCCTCTATAGTCGAACGGGTATTAGACCGTCACCTACCCCGCATATGGCACTCCGGTTTGGGTGGCGAAGCTCCGTAAGCTTGCCCCGGAGGTCTTCGTTGGTGGGGGGAGCGAGCGTGTAGCTCGGCCCGTGCCCCTCTTCGGTTTGGGTGGCGAGGATTGGTCCTGCCCCGGAGTCTTTGAGAGGGCGGGTATTGGGCCGTCGCCTCCCCGCAGCCTCTGTAGTTGGACGGGTATTGGGCCATCGCCTACCCCGCATATAGCGCTCCGGTTTGGGTGGCGAAGCTCCGTAAGCTTGCCCCGGAGGTCTTCGTTGGTGGGGGGAGCGAGCGCGTAGCTCAGCCCGTGCCCCTCTCCGGTTTGGGTGGCGAGGATTGGTCCTGCCCCGGAGTCTTGCATTTTCGAGCTGAAATTTTCAGGTGGAAATGGCAAAATTCGAAGATGCAAAAAGGGAAAGGGATATTTCATTCGAGACTTACAGTTTCCGATTACATCATGACTGGTGTTCTGCATTCTTCAAAGGGATTAGCTCGCCCTCATCAAGGGGACTGGGACGGGCGCGGCAGGTCTGGTCCTCCTCTGCGGCCCCGGGTTCTTCTGCGGTGTCGTCAGCAGGAGCCGGCCTTCGATGGTAGGAGTCGTCCCTCCCACCAGGTAGGTCGACCACCAGGGTTCGTTCTGGACCCTTGTGTTTGGTCGATCCCACGTAGCAGCTCCTGGACAGCTTCTAGCTCCCCCGCACTGACCCAACCCCTCGAGGGGTTTGGAACTTGACTATCTGGTGGAGCAGGCTGGGGAGCGCTCCGATAGCTGCCATGTATGGTCGTCCTATGATCCCGTTGTACGCCGACGCAATGTTGACAACAACGAACAAAGTCATTCGGGTGACGACCTGTGGTTCTTCTCCGAGAGTTATTGGCAAGGTGATCACTCCCACAATAGGGGTCGAGTGACCGGTGAAGCCGACGAGGGTCCCGGTGCAGGGTTTCAGGTCTGTCGGCCTTAACCCCATCTTTTCGATTGTGGACATAAACAGGATGTCGCAAGAGCTCCATGTGTCAATCAGGAGGCAGCTGACGATGGCCGTCCCTATCTGGGCCTCGATGACGATGGTGTTGTCGTGGGGCAGCTCGACTCCCTCCAGATCCTCGTCGATGAAAGTAATGGGAGGGTAGGCTGGCCTTCTCCCCCTCGGATCCCCTCCGAAACCCGTCGTCATCACGTGCCTCGCGTACGCCTTTTTGCTTGATGATGACGCTCCCCCGGAGGATGGCCCGCCACATATCGTGTTTATTCGCATGACCGGTTTCAGGGGGAGAGGTTCTTCCCGCTCACCATGCGTCGGGGGGTCTGCTCTCTGGGCCCTCCAGTGGTTCCCCTCTTCTCGGTCTGGTCTCCTGCCCCCGAAGAAGCCCCCGAGGTGACCCGCTTGGATCAGTCACTCGATTTCCCTTTTGAGGGTGAAGCAGTCGTCGGTGTCATGGCCGTGGTCCCGGTGGTATCGGCAATATTTTTGGAAATCTCTCCGAGCCGGGTCCGATTTCATTTCCCTGGGTGGCTCTGGCAGCAGTCCAGCTCTTGTTGCCGCGGCCATCACCTCTATCAGGGGGGGCATTGAGCTACGTGTAGTGCGCCCGTAGGGGGCCCTCCTGTCTCGGGATGGCTCGGGTGGCCCCTTGGGCCGGGGCGAACTCTTGGGCCGGGCCAGGGCGATCTTGTGGGCGGCGCCCCGTCGGGTCGCGCCTCGGTTGGGCCAGTTGGTCAAACCCCCAATACCCCTCCTCCTGCCTTGGCCGAGGGTGTGATCTAGGCTCGCCTTGGAGCGGCTTCACCAGGGGAAATAGGGCCTTCGTGCCGAGAGTCTCTTCGGCCAACGCATGCCTCTCTGCCATAGCGACCAGTGCCTCATAGTCGGCCGGCGGATCTCGGAGCAGGGATTTGTGGAGGCTCCGAGTCCGCAATCCCGTCTTAAAGGTCAGCATGAGTACCTCGTCGCCGCAGGTCACCACCACCCGTCTCTCATCCTGAAAGCGGCGCAGGTATCTCCCTGTCGTCTCCCCTTCCCCTTAGACTATCGTGCTGAGATAGTCCAAGGGCTTCTTCTTCGTCCGCCCGGCCCGGAACTCTTGGCAGAACTTATGGGACAGTTCGCCAAAGCTCCCAATGGATCTCGCGGGTAGGCCGAAGTACCAATCCAACACTGTGTCCCTCAGACTTTGCGAGAAATGCCGGCACAGGAACGCCTCATCCACATCATGCGCCTCCATTGCCCCCCGGTATTGTTGCACGTGCGTGAGGGGGTCGCCTCTTCCGTTGTAGGTGGACAGGTGGGGGGGTTTGAACCTTACAGGCCTCGGGGCGGACGTTATCCATCGTGCCAGTGGTGTGGCCTCCTCTGGGTAGGCGGGGCGCTCAGACGTGTGCCCCCTTCGCCATACAGGGGTCTGGCTCCAGTCACGCCTCGGCTGCCGACGGTCTTCCCGCCCCGGGGAATAGCACAATGGTCGCCCAGGGGGACTCCTTCCACAGGTTGAGGACTCAACGGGTTGCGGGCTAGGGTCCTCCCAGTGCCATCGCCCTCCGGCTGTCTCCTCCCGGATCTCCCTCCGCTCCTGATTCTCCCTCAGGAGACTTTCGCGCTCGGCGGTGAGGAAGCGTAGTTGTCGACAAACGGCTTCCTTGTGCAGACGATCAGGGGAGTGGCGCTGACGAGGCGGACTCCCCCCTCCTGGTGGGGATTTGACCAACGGTGGGCCGCCCCCGTCCTAGGGCCGCCGGCCCATCGCCGACACTTCCGGGATTTCCCGGTTGTCTTCGTTCTCCCTCCGTAGCCTTTCGCGTTCCGCGATGATGAAGCGGAGCTGGTGGCGGGCGGTTTCTTCGTCCAGGTAGGCCTACCGGGCGGTCTCAGCTGCCTTGTCCAAATGCCTCTGCGTGGCGGCCGCCTCCATACGGCGCCTACGCAGCCGCGCAACCTCCATTTCCTCCTCCAAGGGCTTCTACTGGACCGCAATCTCCTTGGCGAGCCCCTGGTCTCCCCCTCCTCCATGAACTGAGGGTGAAGATTCCGTTTCACGTTCGGGGGCTCTGAGGGGCCGGGCGGTGCCTCCGTTCCTGTCACTGTGTAGCCTCCCCTTGCCTGAGTAAAGGCCTCGATGCTCTTCTGGATTGCACGGGTCGAGGCTTGGACTGTCTCGGCCTCTGTCCCCGGAGGGGGGTCAGTCGCCGGAGTGATTGATAGAGAGAGTGGCTCCTGACCCACGGGATCCTTGTCATGGTCAAGGTTCCGAGCGATCGGTATGGGGTCTAACATGGGTGTGACCCTTCGTTCCCACAGACGGCGCCAATTGTTGCGGAGTGGAACTCATGTACAATAAATTTGTATTATGGGGAACCAAGGGCACGATTGTAACGACTGGTTTTCATGTATGGATTTTATTATCTATATATTATATTATTAGATTACTTCCCCTTGATTGTGATTTCCATTTCCGTCTCCGTAGTTCTCTTTTCGTTCGTTTCGTCGTGATTTCCTAGATTCTTCCGTCGGTCGGCGTGTTTGGAGTAAGTCATTCGTGACAGGCTTCATAACGTCGATATCTTAGAGTTAGAACAAGCCTAGGAGACTTAGGAAACCATCCCGGAGCTTCACACTCCATTTCGGAACTTTCAGTGCACATTAGCCGGTATAAGAAGGGGCACCGACCGACTAGATGACGATCCAGTCGGTCGGAAAACCTTCTTGAACCGACTAGTGGGCTTTGTTAAGTGTTCAGGAGTTACTGTTTATCGTTAGTCGGTCTAAGAACGTTGGTTGACCGACTAGGTTGCATCAACCCTAGTTGGAGGAATTGCGTAGGCAGTTAGATGAGCTTATGCAGAAGGGTTACATCAACCCTAGTGTGTCTCCGTGGGGAGCACCAGTGTTGTTGGTGAAGAAGAAGGATGGTTCGCGTCGCATGTGCATGGACTATCGGGAGTTGAATGCGGTGA
Organism: Scilla litardierei; assembly: GCA_030789695.1. Lineage (NCBI taxonomy): Eukaryota > Viridiplantae > Streptophyta > Magnoliopsida > Asparagales > Asparagaceae > Scilla > Scilla litardierei. The sequence continues at coordinate 52,198,143 of CM061133.1, forward strand.
CCATTAAGAACAAATACCCGTTGCCTCACATCGATGATATTTTCGATCAGCTGGGAGGATCGAGGGTGTTTTCTAAGTTGGATTTGAGGAGTGGTTACCATCAGTTGAAGGTGAAGAAGGATGATGTTCCGAAGACAGCGTTCAGGACGAAGTATGGACACTATGAGTTTGTGGTTATGCCTTTCGGCGTAACTAACGCACCCGCAGTTTTCATGAATCTGATGAACCTGATTTTCTATGACTTTTGGATAAGTTTTTCGTTATCTTTATTGACGACATTCTGATCTATTCGAAGTCGGAGGAAGAGCATGCCTCGCACTTGAGGACGGTGTTGGAGATTTTGAGGAAGCATCGGTTGTATGCTAAGTTTTCGAAGTGCGAGTTTTGGTTGGACAGAGTTGCTTTTCTCGGGCATGTGGTGACTGGAGATGGTATTTCAGTGGATCCCGAGAAGATTAGGGCCATCAGGGAGTGGCCTGTTCCGTCGTCTGCGTCCGAGATTCGGAGTTTCCTTGGTTTGGCGGGATATTATCGGCGTTTCATTAAGGACTTTTCCCGTATTGCGGAGCCGATGACCAGGTTGACGCGGAAGGATGTTGCTTTTGTTTGGTCGGGTGATTGTGAGGATGCCTTTGATGTTCTGAGGGAGAGGCTGACGACTGCCCCTGTTCTTGCTGTGCCTGATCGCAGTGGAGGATTCGAGATCTTTTGCGATGCTTCTGGCAAGGGCATCGGTTGTGTTTTGCATCAGCATGGACATGTGGTGGCTTACGCTTCTCGTCAGCTCAAGGTTCATGAGAAGAATTACCCGACGCATGATTTGGAGCTGGCTGATGTTGTGTTTGCTCTTAAGATTTGGAGACACTTCCTGCTGAGTGAGAAAGTGAAAATCTTCACCGATCACAAAAGCTTGAAGTATATTTGTACTCAGAAGGAGCTCAACATGCGACAGCGTCGATGGTTGGAGCTCATGGCGGATTATGAGATTGATCTGCAGTATCACCCTGGCAAGGTGAATGTGGTTCCAGATGCTTTGAGTAGGCTTCCCGCGATGATGATGTTGACTTCACAGTGGAGATTGCAGCAGGTTTTTTGCGAGTCTAGAGTGGAGATTGTTCTTCCTGGGGAGGATTCCTCGTTGTTGTGTATGCAGATACAGTCGACGCTTGTGGATCGGGTCAAGGCTGGCCAGGCTGAGGATCCGAAGCTGGTGAAGATTCGGGAGCAGGTGGAAGCCGGTCTGAGGACTGACTTTTTGATTCATGAGGATGGCTCGATGAGGTTTGGAGCCAGGTTGTGTGTGCCAGCTGGGGATATTAGAGAGGAGTTGATGGTGGAGGCACATAGCTCGCCGTATTCTGTGCATCCTGGTGGGACCAAGATGTACAAGGATCTTCGTCTGAACTATTGGTGGCATGGTATGAAGAGGAGCGTGGCTCGGAGTGTGGCCAAGTGTTTGGTTTGCCAGCAAGTGAAGGCGGAGCATCAGCGTATGGTGGGGTTGCTACAACCACTTCCGATTTCGGAGTGGAAATGGCAGCACATCACTATGGATTTCGTGACTGGACTACCTCGGAGTCCAAAGCAGAATGACGCGATTTGGGTGATCATAGATCGATTGACCAAATCCGCGCACTTTATTCCATTCCGAGTGGGACAGTCCACTGAGGCGCTAGCAAGGAGATACATGGAGGTAATTTCTTTACTCTCCATTTCCTTTTTCTAGTTTAGATAGTGATGTAACGTGAATCGTGCAGGAGGTCGTACGACTTCACGGAGTCCCCGTGAGTATCGTGTCGAACATAGACACGAGATTCATATCTCTGTTCTGGCAGAGTTTGCAGAAGAGTTTGGGTACGCGTCTGAGTTTCAGCACGGTGTACCATCCGCAGACGGATGGCCAGTCTGAGAGGACGATTCAGATTTTGGAAGACATGCTGAGGGCGTGCATGTTGGATTTCAAGGGTTCGTGGGAGGACCATCTACACTTGGTGGAGTTCTCTTACAACAACAACTACCAGGCGTCTATTGGCATGGCGCCTTTCGCCTCTTTGTATGGGAGGAAGTGTCGATCGCCATTGAGTTGGGATGACGTTGGTGATAGGGAGCTGTTGGGACCAGAGATGATTGTGGAGGCTGTGGAGGTTGTCAGGAATATTCGGGAGAGGTTGAGGATTGCTCAGGACCGTTTTAAGCATTGGGCGGATGCTAAGCGCCGTCCTTTGGAGTTTCAGCATTGGGATCATGTGTTTCTGAGGATTTCCCTGAATCGTAGAGTCATTCGTTTTGGGAAGCGAGGGAAGTTGAGCCCACGATACATTGGACCGTTTGACATTCTGGAGAGGGTTGGCGAGGTAGCTTACCGCTTAGCCTTGCCGCCATCTTTGGAAGGAGTTCACGATGTTTTCCATGTGTCGCAGCTTCGTCGATACATCAGCGATCCATCTCATGCTGTGGATTTCTCAGAGATCACCGTTCGCCCAGATTTGACATATGACCAGCATCCAGTGCAGATTCTGGACAGGCGTCAGAAGTCACTTCGGAACAAGGTCGTCGATCTTGTTAGAGTGATGTGGCGGCACGGTTCGCCGGGAGAGTCTACTTGGGAGAGAGAAGATGAGATGCGAGAGCGCTACCCACTTTTGTTCCCGGACACGTGAGTGTTGGGAATTCCGAGGACGCAATTTTTCTTAAGTTGGGGAGGATGTAACGACTGGTTTTCATGTATGGATTTTATTATCTATATATTATATTATTAGATTACTTCCCCTTGATTGTGATTTCCATTTCCGTCTCCGTAGTTCTCTTTTCGTTCGTTTCGTCGTGATTTCCTAGATTCTTCCGTCGGTCGGCGTGTTTGGAGTAAGTCATTCGTGACGGGCTTCATAACATCGATATCTTAGAGTTAGAATGAGCCTAGGAGACTTAGGAAACCATCCCGGAGCTTCGCACTCCATTTCGGAACTTTCAGTGCACATTAGCCAGTATAAGAAGGGGCACCGACAGACTAGATGACGATCCAGTCGGTCGAAAAACCTTCTTGAACCGACTAGTGGGCTTTGTTAAGTGTTCAGGAGTTACTGTTTATCGTTAGTCGGTCTAAGAACGTTGGTTGACCGACTAGGTTGTAAACTAGTCGGTCGGCAATGCTTCTTTAACCGACTAACTCATTAATTATTTTTGACACTAGTTACTGTTTACTCTTAGTCGGTCTAAGAACGTTCATCGACCGACTAGATGTCAAACTAGTCGGTCAGTAGTTGTTCTTTGACCGACTAACTCTTAGTTCTGGTTTTCGTCAGGGGTTACTGTTTACACTTAGTCGGTCTGCGTTGGTCAACCGACCGACTAGTTCCCAAACTAGTCGGTTAGTGGTTGCTCTTTGACCGACTAAACAGTACAGGAAACCCTAGTTTTTCCCTAGCCGCCACCAAACTCTATAAATACCTCTCCAAACGTTTTCTTCTTCTTCCTCATGACCTAAAACCCTAGTTTCTCCCCCATTGAGCCCCCTACTACCTCAAACCCTTTTTCCTTCATCCCAAGCCCAAAATCCATCATCCAAACCCTCACTTAACACATTCTACCTCTCATCTTCCTCAAACTTCCATCAAACCCCCAAAATCCACATCCAAACCTATTTCTCCAGATTTTTCCCCCATTTCCAGATCTGAGCCGGATCGCTCTTCCGTTACCGTGGTTGCTCGGCATCGTTCCTCCGCTTCTTCACGGTAATGATCGATTCTTTAGTTTTAGCAAAACCCACATTGACATTTGTGAAACCCTAATAAAATGGATTATTAGACAATTAGGATTCTATTAAGAAATCGATTTAGAATCGTTGTTCTAATGATTGTTTTACTATAACAGTGATCTATTCCGTAGTTAGCTTGTGTGACGATCTTCATTTCTCGTCAATCCCGGTATCAGGCAAGTGAAACTTGCATCTCTTGATTTGGGCCATGTCTTAGGCCATTACCTTGCTTTAGCGTAAAAGAGACTAGATGGTGAAAGGATAGCCGTCTAGACGCCATTGACCTAGCTTGACAACGAAGCTTGGTCCGTCACCTTCATCATGCTTGTATGTCACGTTTACTTTCCCTTAACGGTATGCGTATTAACTTTTCATGTCATCCATGCATCCTTAACTGCTATTGCATTTTAACTGCCATGTTTAATTTAAATTAACGGTACGCGAATATGTTCATGTCATTGCATTTTGACTGTCACGTTTAATTTCAATTAACGGTACGCGAATATCTGCTCATGTCATTGCATGCTTGAACACTCATCGTGATTGCGTAGCTTCGCTACATACTTGTACTATTTGTTCCGGCTAGGCACCCATTCTGTGGGCACAACCCTAGGCCAATCACAATTCTGGCTCGTGTTCCAGAAAACGAGCTCAACACAGCCTGCGGGAAATAGGGCACTCTCTGAGTGATCCCTTGTACATGACTACAGCCTACGGGCAATAGGGCATCCATGTGTGGGTGATCCCTTATACTTGTACTTGTTACTTGACATTACATGTCACAACTACCACTTGCTACTTGTACCTTGCCTTACTTGTTACTACCTTACTTCACTTGCCATGCACCATACTTTAACTGCTAGGTTGTTAGTTTACCTTTCTTTCGGTTTCCTTGCACAAGTCTTTCGACTTGCTGACATGTGCCCCTTTTCTCTTTTGGGTGACACATGTTAGAGCCCGAGCCTGAGATACTTGCTGAGGACGCGGTGTTCGCTGACGCTGAGTCAGAACCCGCGTTGATCGAGGACTTCGTAGACACTGGAGATCAGTCTTAGTGTCTATATTTGGTGTTGTTAGATTGCTTAGGTTGTCGGTGCGTGGCAACTATTTTGATACTCTGTTATGTTTGTGTTTTGTTTGGCCTTGTTCTGGGCCTTTAGACTCTTTCCTGTTAGCCTGGTGGCTTTTTCTGTGATGTTGAATTGTTGTGGACGAACTTTGGGATTGGTATTTCATATCCGTCTCCTTTTTCTATTATTATTATTGTTATTCCGTTTGCGTTTACAGGGACCTGCTTATACTAAATTGACGCTTATCAGGCGTGCAGCTTCACAGCTCCACGTCTGAGCGGACCTTCTCACGTCTCGTCTCCATTTTAGGGAAGCGGGGCGTGACAACGGTGGTTATATTGATAAGAGGATGTAGGTATGCCTTTTGACAAGTGATTAGAGGGGTGAAGAGGCTAAACTTGCTGTCGGTGCAAGTCACGGGGTCGAATCCCGCCGGATGCGGTGGAGGACGATCGGACGGCAGGAGCCGAAGGCGAATCTCGGCCAGGGGGCAAGCTACCCTGCACAATGAGCAACTCGTCATATAGGCGGGGTTGGGGTCCAACCCTTAGCCTCTCCGATGCCTAAGTCAGTATCTGGACTTAAAGCGGAGGCCGGGCACGCCGGTCGGACTGAGGGTGTGTCGACCGTACGTGACGAGATATAGGTGGGAGAACAAAGGTATGGACGACCCTTTCTCTCGTGTGTGAATAATGGGATTGCGAGAGAATTTTCCAACCTCCTCACCGTAAGAAGTGAGGGGGTATTTATACCTGATGGGAGACAATTAGGTGGGGCTGATCTGGCATGCTGACTCGACATGTTGAGCTGGCCTGGCTGTCAGTGGAAGCTTCGGAAGGGGGAGTCAAGAACAGGAGTGTCAGCCTTGCTTTTGTCAGATGGCGCAACGGCCAGGTGTGCTTTTGTCGGGGTGTCAGGGCTAAAAGCGTTAAGTGTCAGGGGGCGCAGCGGCCCGGGGGTGCTTTGTCAGATGGTCGGGCGGCGGAAGTGTCAGTCGTGTCTTTATGCCAGGTTGTTTGTCGTGTGTGGTGAATCAAGGGTCCGGTGGTGCTATCCCCGGCGGCGGGGTTTGTGCGGGTCCGTCGGGTCGACCTGTTCGTGGGTTGTTCGGTCTGGCCGTGCCCCCTTTTGGGTGCGGATCATGGACCGCTGGCAAGGAGGGGAATATTCACGCCTCTGTCAGCCTCCGAGTGCATTGCCCCAGGCGGGCCGAGCGAGAGAGGTCATATGCCTTGGCCGGGAGAGGGGGGCAGCGAGGTGCGCCCATTCCCATGTAGCCCCGGACCCCCGGACCGGCGGTCCGCTTGGCAGAGGGGCAAGTCAGTGTGGTATATTTATGGTTCTAGGCGGGAGCCGGACTCCCACGATCTTTACGTCATACCAATTAGGCTTCGAGTTTTATTGGTGGAGGTGGATTACGAGGAGATCATAATGGCAATGGAAGTGGAATACGAGGGTGTCACGATTAGCAAAGCACGACCAAAGACTCCACACAAAAAGGAAACAAAAAGAACAAAGAAAACGATCAAGAGAAAGATCGCTAAGGCATCGGGAATCCCTGCTAGGGATTTCGGGGTTGGATAACGGGTTAAGGATCCTTTCGTTGGACGATGGATGAGGGTAGGAGTGTCACATCCGTGGATGAGAATGAGTACTTAACTTTCGTTGTTCCTACTCGTCTAACGCCTCCCTATGCGAAGCTGTGCTCTCGCGTTCAGCTTCGTACGGGGACACGTGGCTTACGCTTGACACTTGGTTCCCGTATCACAAATCTGTATCCACTCTCGTGATCTACGGACTTGGATACCACGCTATGGTTGGTTCTAGCAATCAGGCTACTCACATAGTCATCGACTAGCGGATCGAGGATTGGTGGTCGCCCTAGCTCTCGAGTTACTCTCGTAATCACGAGACCTAGAAATGTCCACTAAGCCCAAATCGGGTTCGTGGGGATTCTCCCTAGGATATGAAGCTGACTTCGCGATACTCTGATCCTGAGGCTAATCCCCCAAAACCCTTGTTCAAACCATCATTGGGCAACCCTAGATTCATCCAACTAAGGTTTAACCTATCATACAAACCCTAGAATCCTAAAGTTCATCCCTAATCCTAGCAATAGTTCTACTCAATCATCACACAAGATAGGGAAACGATAGAAATCAACATCACACGCAAATAAAAGAAGAGCAATGAAAGATTCAACAACAAAAACATATAAGAAAGACAACAAAGAAGGATTCAACAAGAAATACTTAGCTTAATGAAGATCCATTACAAATCAGCGAGGAGTGGGCCTAGGGCGTAGCCTAGCCTCCTAAAAGAGTCTCCAAACCCTCAAAACTATCTATCCTAACCAAAGAGAAGATAGCCCAACAATGGCTGCTCAATCCTTATATATAGCCCCCCAAAACCCCCAAATAACCCGAAATCAAGTTGGACCCGTGCTCTCTACCCAGGTAGCTCGGGCTGGCTACTGCAGGTCGCTCGGCCGAGCACATGCACAGGTTGCCTGAGCACAGAAGATTCCAGCACAGATTCATCAACTTGAAAAAATTTCCTAGGGCGCATCCGACGTCTGAATGGTGCGTTCTTGGTGGCGTTGGAATCTTTATGAAATCTACTACCTGGGAAAAATATGATACAAATACTGTAAAATCCCGAGTGATAGCAGATCATCAAAGAGTGAAGGGCTATCCTGAAATCAGCACTTTTGGCCATTTTTACTCCGCTCGGCCGAGCGGCTTGGGTCGCTCGGTCGAGCGCACCCTAGCGCTCGGTCGAGCACCTCTTGGGTGCTTCAATATTGGATTGGTGGATTTGATGTTGCTCGATCGGAGAAGGGCCGCTCGGTCGAGCGGTTGGCTGCTCGACCGAGCGAATTAATGTCAAAACTTACAGAGAGTTTGTAGGCATAAATTAGAGCTCCCTGATGGCTAGCTCGGTCGAGCGTTTGGGGTCGCTCGGTCGAGTGAGACAGAGCGACCCCTCGCAGCTTTGCTCCTCCTTCATGGTGTCCTCACTCGGTCGAGCGCGTGGCACGCTCGACCAAGCGACCTGGAACTCAGCCATGTCTCTCTTTTCTCCTCTCCTTCCTTCTTTGCTTTCTTCTTTCTCTCTTCTCTTCATTCTTTGCTCTCCAGTAGCTTTGAGTCATCAAACGTGATGTCGCTGGTGCTCCGTCATCGGTGTTTGTGCCCTCCTCTCCAATATGCTCCGAATTGCTCGATATTCCCTGAAATGCAAGCAAACGCTCTTAAAGTCAAATAGTTCCAATTATTAGCATAAAAGCGTATAAAATCTGGATTTGAGCAATCGTTTTGACGTGTAAACATATAGATAAAATGTGGAATATTATGACATATCAAAATCCCCCAAGCTTACCTCTTACTCGTCCTCGAGGAAGACTAGTAAGTGTTGAGTATTGATTCCCCGGATTTGGTTTTGATGATGAACAAACATAAATATCGTGAACTAACTCTTTGTGAGTGCAGTACATCAAAAGCGACGTCTCAAGACTTCTCAAAGCGCGTGATCGTGTGCCGGAAACTTCGTTGAAGCTCTAGGAGCATTATTGAAGTCAAGAAGATTCGGTTTGAAGCTTTGAAGACGGTTCGTCAAGTTTATTTTATAGTCTTCTAGCTTCTTTTCGTAGAATGTTAAGCCTTGAGTAGGTCTTACGTTATTATCTTCATAACGCTCATATCTTAGAGCTAGGATTATCTTAGAAGCCCATAGAAACTTTTCCGAAGCTTCACGCTTCATTTCGCGGCTTCTTGTGCATCTTAGTTGGTTCAAGAAGAAGAACCAACCGACTAGATTGTCATCTAGTCGGTCAGTAATCCTTCTTGAACCGACTAGATCTCCTTGCTCAATTCAGCATCTTCACTGTTGACCAATTAGTCAGTCCAAGAAGGTTCACCGACCGACTAGTTGTCAAACTAGTCGGTTAGGAATCCTTCTTAGACCGACTAGTTATAACTTCATTTTTCAGCCTGAGCTACTATTTACAGTTAGTCGGTCCAAGAACATCCATCGACCGACTAATTGTGAAACTAGTCGGTTGGAATTTGTTCTTAGACCGACTAGCTCTCTTTGAATTCAGCCTATTGTATTTCAACTCTTAGTCGGTTAAAGAACACTCACCGACCGACTAGTTGTCAAACTAGTCGGTTGGCAAGTCTTCTTAGACCGACTAGTTCTATACCTCCTGAACTTTCTTTATTGGCTGTCAACCTCTTAGTCGGTCCAAGAAGAATCACTGACCGACTAGTTGAGAAACTAATCGGTCAGTGATCCTTCTTAGACCGATTAGACTGCTTCAGAAATAGATCTGTTGGAGCATTAAATGCACGAATTTTCCCTCTCTCTTCCCTCCATCCTATATATACTTGTGATGCTTCTTCATTGCATTCAAGGCTGATATTATTGAGACTTTGAGAATTAAAGAGAGAGCATTTAATTCCTATTTCCAAGCTCCCTCTCTTCACAAGAATCTCTCCCTCACTCTTATTCCTCAAGAGAGATTCTCATTGATTGTGAGCTACTCAAGCTAGGAGCTTGAACTCAAGCCACTAACTTCTCCCTAGCCACCTATTGCTGATCATCTTGGTGGAGCTAGGGTTTGGTGCTTGCTTCTTCCTCAAAATCCTTCTTGCCCTAAAATCGTAAGTTTTACTCAAGGCATAGGATTTTGTTGTTAAGTGTTTTATATTTCATTTACTTTGTTATTGCAAGTTTTTCTCTCGGTTGTGAGAGAAGTGTGTGATCCCGGGTTGTGGGAGCCACATTTTCTTTTGTGTATGATTTGATCTTGTAGAGGTTTTCTACAAGAATTTCATAGTGCAAAACTTGGGTTAGTGGTTTCTAACTCAAGTAGTCGTAGGGGATCCGGGTGTCTGAGACGTAGGATCACCGGGAACAAGTCGGGGAGACTTGGGTGGATCCGAACCCGTTACATCAGCTTGTCTTTTATTGTTGTCTATTTTCATTTCGGCATTGTTGGTTGAGTTTGCACGATAATTAGGAATAATTACTCTTGATTTTTTTAAAGTACTATTCACCCCCACCTCTAGTACTTGTGCAGTAGCTATCAGGGCATTACATTTGGTATTAAAGCCAAGTTCATAGCTATGTCTTCCAACGACAACAAAACTGTTCGTCCACCTTCAGACTACAGCATCTTCAGGAACCGTGAAGGAGCTTCTTCGGTGATGGAAGGACACTCATCAACTAGGCCTCCCTTCTTCAACGGTACCAATTATGGGTACTGGAAATGCCGGATGGAAACGTTCCTCCGGAGCACTTCACTATGGAGAGCTACGTTGACGGAGTATGTCGAGCCCGCTGAACCAGACCTTGCTAAGTGGACTACCGCGGAGGTCGCCGCGGAGGTAAACAATGCCAAGGTAATGAATGCCTTGCAATGTGCTTTGGAGCCCGAAGACTTCAACAAGATATGCACATGTAAGAGTGCATATCAAATCTGGAACTCACTCCTCATCTTGCATGAAGGAACGAGTAGGGTAAGAGACTCCAAACTCACTGTTGTAAATAAAGATTACGAATTATTTCATATGCAACAGGGTGAGAAGATGAAGGAGTACTATGCTCGCTTCGTTGACATTACCAACGAGTTGGAGGCTCTTGGAAAGACTTACACCCAAAAGGAGAAAGTCTCAAAGATCATTGATGGACTTCCTTCTTGTTGGGACAAGCGTACCTTCGCCATCGAGGAAGGTAACGATATGAATAAATATACTGTCGTTCAACTAATGGGTATCTTGATGTCTTATGAGGTACGCAAGGACAGTAAAATAAAGATGCAAAACAAGATGAAGTCGTACTTGAAGCAAGACGAGCCAAAGAAAAAGGCGATTGCGTTCAAGGCCACTCCATCTACATCTACCGATGATGAAGAATCGGAAGACGAGTTGGACTTAGAATCCATTGCCCTCATGGCAAAGAAGTTCAACCGATTCTTCTGGAAAGGTAACTTCAAGAACAAATCTAAATTTAGTTCTAATAACGCCTCCGCTCCTTTGTGTTTTAAATGCAACAAGCCAGGACACATCAAAGCGGATTGTCCTCAAAACAAGCAAATGGAGAAATGGAAGGCGCCAAAGTTCGACAAGTCTCGGAAGTACAAGAAAGGGTACAAGAAAGGACTTGTCGGGACATTCACCGACTCCGACGAGGACTCCTCAAGTGGAGAGTCAGATGATGAGCAAGTGGAGCAAGCACACATGTGCTTCATGGCTAGAGAGGAACATGATCAAGAGTCCTCCTCCGATGAAAGCGAGGATGAAGGCGATGAGGTAACTATGGATGACCTTAGATTAGCTAACAAGCAAATTTGGTCTAAGTATTCTAAACTAGTATATAGATATACTAAGACTAAAGATGAGTTAACTAGTCTCCAAACCTCACCTAAGCCTATCACCATCAACAACGACACCGTTGTTGAAGGTTTGAGAAATGAGATTGTAAATCTCAAATCTCAACTTGAGCATGTTCATATTGAGAATTCAGATAAACGCAAGATGGCGGATTTGATTTCTCAAAACTCAACTTTGAGTATTGAGAATGAGAATCTCAAGTCTCGTGTTTATGTACTCACATCGCAAGTGTCCACTTTGGATGCTTCTATGCATTCTCTCACCGAGAAGTATGAGTGCACATTAGGCCGAATTAATAAATTTAATAAAGGTAAGGACCATTTGGATAATATCCTAAATAACTTACTTCCGGCCAGTCATCACATTGGCTTGGGGCATAAGATGGGAAATTCATCCAAATCGTCCACCACCTTTGTTAGGCCATCTTCCGAAGCCTCAACTAGTGGGAGTAAACACCCCATGGGTAGTTCTTCTACCAATGGTGCTTCCACTAGGTACACACCCTCGTTTGGAAAGAAACCCACTTTGGGTGGACCTCCAAAGAAGGGTAATGCTTTTTTGTACACCAATACTATGCCATGTAGGAACACACCTCCTACTCCACATGTTCACACGTATGATGATTTCTATGCACCACGTCCATGAGCACGTGCACACCAAGTGAGACACCCTCACGCACGTGTTCCCCCCACATGCATATGTTCATCCATACAATTATATGAATGATTACCATCATGCATCATATCATATGTCGCCACCACCATTTCATCATGTGCCATATGCTTATCCACGACATGCATTTCCTAGGCCACATGCATCACGTAGACATCAACAACGTATGCATGCTCCCAATAGGAATAGGGCTCCCAAAATATTCACTATTTGGGGCCCGAAGAACACTAACATGCATGAAAAACAAGCATACATGAATTCCTATTTTATGAATGTCGTGCATAATGATGATTATGTTGGGAAGTCTAAGTCCAATTGGACTTGGCTTCCAAAGGTCTAATCTTTTAGGACCCAATGACCTTGGGTACCATGGAATGATATTTCTATCTTTAGGTACTCAAGAAAAAGAAACGGAGCAACAAATCCAAATTTAGCTCCAAGGATGGGTGGATACTCGATAGCGGGTGTTCAAAATACATGACGAGTGAAGCTCAATTGCTCTTCGGAGTGGTTCCTATTGCTAATGGGAACCGTGTAGTCTTTGGAGGCAACGAGAGCGGAACCATCATTGGTGTTGGTAAACTTGGTAACCCATCTAAACGCCTAATAAGTGATGTATACCTTGTTAAAGGTTTAAATCACAATCTTATTTCAATAAGCCAACTTTGTGACAAAGGTTACAAAGTTAGCTTTGCGAAAGAATGTGTCATATTTTGAGTAAAGATACAAATAATGTGTTATTCTCTGGCACACGCCATAAGGATATTTATATATTAGATCTTCCAAAATCACATGAACAATGTCTCATTGCCAACACAAGTGAACAACAATTATGGCATCGACGTTTTGGTCATGTGAACTTTTGAACACTTTTTAAACTTTCCAAGTTAAATTCTATAAAAGGATTTCCTAAGCTTGTCTTTCAAAAGAAAAGCTTTTGTGACTCGTGTCAACGAGGCAAGCTTCCAAAATCGTCATTCAAACCTAAGAAAAGCATTTTATCTAAGCGGCCTCTAGAGCTTTTACATCTAGATCTTTTTGGGCCAACTAGAGTTGCTTCATTAGGGAATGCTTGATATGGACTTGTCATCGTTGATGACTTTTCTAGATTTACTTGGGTATTTTCTTTAAGTAATAAAAATGATGCTTTTGAAAACTTCACAATATTTGTTAAGAAAGTACAAAATCTCATTGGAACCACCATTGTCACTATTCGTAGTGATCATGGAGGGGAATTTGAGAATGAGTCTTTCTCAAATTTTTGTGATGAAGTTGGTATTACACACACCTTTTCTTTCCCTCGCGCACCCCCTCAAAATGGTGTTGTTGAGAGAAAGAATAGGACGCTGGTGGAATGTGCTCGCACAATGCTTGATGATAGCCAACTTAGCCATCAATTTTGGGCAGAAGGGGTACATACCTCTTGTTATGTGTTTAATAGAATACTTTTGAGGCCCGGCACCAAACAAACTTGTTATGAATTGTTGTTTGGTAGATTGCCTCAAGTTAAACATTTTCGAGTTTTCGGTGCAAAATGTTTTATTAAAAACACGTATGGAAGTTTGGACAAATTTGATCCAAGATCAGATGAGAGGATATTTGTTGGATATTCCTCACGTAGCAAAGCCTACCGGATATACAACAAAAGAACCTCAACGATCGAGGAATCACTTCATGTTTCATTCAATGAAAATTTTGTCCCTTCTAGAATTACCAATGCTGATGACTCCATGGATGTTTTATGTGATTCTATTGGTAATTCTAATTATATTGATTCTAATGTTACTAACCCTACTGATGAATCTTTTGAGAATGTTCCTAGTGATCAGGGAGTTCCTAAACGGCTTCATACAGTTCGTGACCATCCCCATGAGCACGTCATTGGCAACATACTTGATAGTGTCAAGACGAGATCTCAAGTCAACTACTTCGCTCATTGTGCCTTTGCCTCCTCAATAGAGCCAAAGAATATTAACAAAGCGTGCGAAGATAGTGCTTGGATCCTAGCCATAGAGGAGGAACTCATTCAATTTGAGAGGAATGAGGTTTGGGAGCTTGTTCTATTGCCTTCGAAGAACCACACCGTTATAAGAACGAAGTGGATTTTCAAGAACAAGACCGACGAGAACCAAAACGTCGTCCGGAACAAAGCTCGGTTAGTAGCTCAAGGCTACCGGCAAGAGGAAGGTATAGATTTCGAAGAATCCTTTGCTCCGATAGCTAGATTAGAATCTATTAGGTTTTTGTTATCTTTTGCATACCATAAAGATTTTAAACTCTTTCAAATGGATGTAAAAAGTGCGTTTTTAAACGGAGATGTCGTTGAGGAAGTCTATGTTTCTCAACCTCCGGGTTTTATAAATGAAAAATTTCCAAATCATGTTTTCAAACTTAAGAAAGCACTTTATGGTTTGAGACAAGCTCCTCGAGCTTGGTATGACCGCCTAAAAAACTTTCTTTTGGATTTGGGTTTTAAAATGGGTGAAGTTGATTCTACATTATTTGTTAAGTATGCGAATCATGATATTATTTTAGTTCAAATTTATGTTGATGATATCATTTTCGGTGCTACTAACTTCACTCTTTGCGAAGAGTTTTCTAATGTCATGAAGAACCAATTTGAGATGAGCCACATGGGTCTGCTCAAATATTTCTTAGGTCTCCAAATTCGCCAAATGAACGATGGAATCTTCATCCACCAAACCAAGTACACGGTGGAGTTGCTAAAGCGATTTGGAATGGAGAATGCCTCAGGCAAGAAGACTCCAATGAGCACTACAACGCATCTTGATAAAGATACGGGCGGCAAAGATGTACATTCGTCTATATCGAGGTATGATATGTAGTTTATTATATCGTACTGCCAGTCGGCCCGATATTATGTTTGCTGTATGTGTATGTGCTCATTATCAATCTCAACCTAAGGAATCTCACTTAGTAGCGGTAAACGTATTTTTCGTTATTTAACTTACACACTCAACTACGGATTACTTTATCCAAAGTCTAGCACATATGAGTTAATCTCATATAGTGACGCAGATTATGCGGGATGCAAATCTGACAGGAAAAGTACTAGTGGCACTTGCCATTTTATAGTAAATTCTCTTGTCTCTTGGTTTTCCAAGAAGCAGAATTCCGTATCACTCTCAACCACCGAGGCGGAATATATTGTCGTCGGTGCTGCGTGTGCTCAGGTTCTTTGGATGAGACACACTCTTAAAGACTTCGGTATAAACTGTGATACTTGCCCTATCATGGTAGACAACTAAAGTGTAATATGTCTCTCTGAGAATCCGGTACACCATTCCCGTTCTAAACACATAGATGTCCGTCACCATTTTCTAGATGATCATGTTGCTAAAAAGGACATCATTTTAGTGTATGTTGAAACCCAGAAGCAAATCGCCGATATTTTCACAAACCCACTCAAGGAAGACTCCTTTGTGCGGTTACGTCGAGAATTGGGGATTATGGGTGAATCCGAGATTTAGGATTCATATTTTCGATAATCTCGCATGATAATGTTATTATTATATGCTCATGCTAGAATTGTTGTGATATTCGGGATTTATGATTGGTTTTTTGATTTGCACGTCGTATTTAAGATTTTCAATGTTTTATGGGGTAGAATAATGATGTGTGAGAGTATTTCGATGTATCGTCCAAGTGCGCTTAGGAGAGACTCAAATTTTCGATATTTCAAATTTTTGGACTCTTTTAGTCGGTCCCAGTTCATTAGCTGACCGACTAGTTTGAGTTCTAGTCAGTCAGTGAATGAACTCAGACCGACTAACTCATGCTATAAATTTGGCTTCTATTACTGTTAGCACTTAGTCGGTTCATGCTCATTGGCCGACCGACTAGATTTCGTTCTAGTCGGTCAGCACTTGTACTTAGACCGACTAAATGCGTCAGGGGCAGTTGTGTCTTTTGGCATTCCGATTCGACTTATACCTCGCCCGAACCGATTAGAATTCATTCTAATCGATGCGTAACTTCTCCTCAGCACTAAACCCCCACGTCTCCTCATCTCCCTCCGTCGTGTGCCGTCGTTTTCGGCCACCTTCTGCCGTCGCCGACCGTTTCTCTCCGTCCTAGGGTATAACTTTCTCTCCCTCTCAGCATTTTAGGGTTCATTTCTATTTCGATTTCATTCAACTTAGGGTTTCACTTCTGGGTTTATTCCGTTCGATCTCTCGTTTGATTTTGTGCGTTGGTTTGTGTTGTCTCGTCTCGATTATGGCGAAGACACGTATTCCTATCTGCTCCTCCTCCTACTCCGTCATTCGCTGAGTTTACAGTTTCCCTGAGACATCAGGAGTCTCGTATTTCTCGCTGTGAGGAGATGCTTACTCACATCTACGAACATCTGAGAATTGAGGTCCCTCCTACGGTTTCTGACGAGGAGGAAATGGATGAGGCTGATCTCCAGGAGCTTGTTGGATCTCCTGCTCGTGCCCCGAGGGTACGTCTGCTGGTGCTACTTCTGCTGGTGCTCCCAAGAGCACACCTACTGCCACCATTCCTTCGGTGGATACTTCTGCTGGTGCTCCCGAGACCACTCTTGTTGCCACTCTCCCTTCAGTTGACTCTCCGGTCGTTCCCGAGACCACCACCCCTTCTGCAGAGCCTGTTGCTGCTGCTGATTCTCCCTCCGCCTCCTGAGCTTGCGTTGGAGGACTCTCCCATGTGCATTTGGATGATATATTTGTTGTGAGAGAGTGGGGTAGGATAGTTAGGGTGATGATGTCATTTTGATGTATTTTGATATTTTGCTGATACATTTTGATGTATATTCGCTTTGATGAGACATGTGTTGTATTTTTGTGCACCGATCTGTTGATCGTTTATATTTGTGTTGGCGGATGTATACTTTCTGATGTATCATGTTATATATATATATATATATATATATATATATATATATATATATATATATATATATATATATATATATATATATATATATATATATATATATAGCAAAAAATGTACCTAAGAATGACCTCAGGTAGAGATACCTGAGCACACCCCCGCTGTTCGGGGTTTGTGAGTATATATATATATATATATATATATATATATATATATATATATATATATATATATATATATATATATATATATATATATAGGGAAATGCACATTTCCCTCATATATATATATATATATATATATATATATATGCCTAAGAATGACCTCGGGTAGAGATACCTGAGCACACCCCCGCTGTTCGGGGTTTGTGAGTATTTTTTTTTTGAAAATTTTTTTGCAGTAGGTAGATATACTTGTTATGTAGCTCCCCACAAAATTTCAGCTCGATCCGACACCGTTTGATCCTCCGTTCATCGATTTCAAAAACGTTGCGCAAAACTGTCCAGAATTTGGACAGTTTTGCGCAACGTTTTTGAAATCGATGAACGGAGGCTCAAACGGTGTCGGATCGAGCTGAAATTTTGTGGGGAGCTACATAACTAGTATATCTACCTACTGAAAAAAAAATTGCAAAAAAAAATACTCACAAACCCCGAACAGCGGGGGTGTGCTCAGGTATCTCTACCCGAGGTCATTCTTAGGTACATTTTTTGCATATATATATATATATATATATATATATATATATATATATATATATATATATATATATATATATATATATATATATATATATATATATATCGTCTTGACATTTACCTCTGTGTACACATTACATTATATTTTTATCTCTGATGTTGATTTCGTCGCTCGACGATTATATTGATTAAATAGAATTCTTTCTATGAAAACATAGAATTGTTTTCCATGCACTAAATTCACTAAGAATGTTGATATTGGAGAGTATGTTCCATAACTCAATACGTGCAATTGATTTAAGTTTTGATGATTTCATTTTTCGATTTTCGAATATGGTCTCGTTGGCACACTTTGATTTTCTTCGTGATTTTACTTTGGTGTCATTTGGACCGTAGTCGTATTCTTCGACTCCCGTGCTTTTATTTTTTTTAGCCATTGTTGTTGTCCTTGATCTCCTCCTGCTCTTTTTGCTAATGCCAAAGGGGGAGAGAATTAATAATGACGATATGCTAAATGATAATTTAAAGCAATTTACCGTGAATCTAATTTGATATGTTAGATTCAGGGGGAGTTAAGATATAAAAATGGATTTAGATCTAAATTTCAATAATTGGATTCACATTTTATACTTTCCTCATCTGCTTGATGCGTATGATTATTATTTAATATGGAATTAACGTGTAATCAATGCAGGGGGAGTAAGTAAATTTCTTTTGACTCATTATTATTGATTATTATTTATGCTGGTTTGTCATCACCAAAGAGGGGGAGAATGTTGAGTATTGATTCCCCGTATTTGGTTTTGATAATGAACAAACATAAATATCGTGAACTAACTCTTTGTGAGCGCAGTTATGGAGATCGTCGCCAAAATTCTATGTACATCAAAAGCGACGTCTCAAGACTTCTCAAAGCGCGTGATCATGTGCCTGAAGCTTCGTTGAAGCTCTAGGAGCATTATTGAAGTCAAGAAGATTCGGTTTGAAGCTTTGAAGACGGTTCGTCAAGTTTATTTTATAGTCTTCTAGCTTCTTTTCATAGAATGTTAAGCCTTGAGTAGGTCTTACGTTATTATCTTCATAACGCTCATATCTTAGAGCTAGGATTATCTTAGAAGCCCATAGAAACTTTCCCGAAGCTTCACGCTTCATTTCACGGCTTCTTGTGCATCTTAGTTGGTTCAAGAAGAAGAACCAACCGACTAGATTGTCATCTAGTCGGTCAGTAATCCTTCTTGAACCGACTAGATCTCCTTGCTCAATTCAGCATCTTCACTGTTGACCAATTAGTTAGTCCAAGAAGGTTCACCGACCGACTAGTTGTCGAACTAGTCGGTTAGGAATCCTTCTTAGACCGACTAGTTATAACTTCATTTTTCAGCCTGAGCTACTGTTTACAGTTAGTCGGTCCAAGAACATCCATCGACCGACTAGTTGTGAAACTAGTCGGTTGGAATTTGTTCTTAGACCGACTAGCTCTCTTTGAATTCAGCCTATTGTATTTCAACTCTTAGTCGGTCAAAGAACACTCACCGACCGACTAGTTGTCAAACTAGTCGGTTGGCAATTCTTCTTAGACCGACTAGTTCTATACTTTCTGAACTTTCTTTATTGGCTATTAACCTCTTAGTCGGTCCAAGAAGAATCACCGACCGACTAGTTGAGAAACTAATCGGTCAGTGATCCTTCTTAGACTGATTAGACTGCTTCAGAAATAGATCCGTTGGAGCATTAAATGCACGAATTTTCCCTCTCTCTTCTCTCCATCCTATATATACTTGTGATGCTTATTCATTGCATTCAAGGCTGATATTATTGAGACTTTGAGAATTAAAGAGAGAGCATTTAATTCCTATTTCCAAGCTCCCTCTCTTCACAAGAATCTCTCCCTCACTCTTATTCCTCAAGAGAGATTCTCATTGATTGTGAGGTACTCAAGCTAGGAGCTTGAACTCAAGCCACTAACTTCTCCCTAGCCATCTATTGCTGATCATCTTGGTGGAGCTAGGGTTTGGTGCTTGCTTCTTCCTCAAAATCCTTCTTGCCCTAAAATCGTAAGTTTTACTCAAGGCATAGGATTTTGTTGATAAGTGTTTTATATTTCATTTACTTTGTTATTGCAAGTTTTTCTCTCGGTTGTGAGAGAAGTGTGTGATCCCGAGTTGTGGGATTCACATTTTCTTTTGTGTATGATTTGATCTTGTAGAGGTTTTCTACAAGAATTTCATAGTGCAAAACTTGGGTTAGTGGTTTCTAACTCAAGTAGCCGAAGGGGATCCGGGTGTCTGGGATGTAGGATCACCGGGAACAAGTCGGGAAGACTTGGGTGGATCTGAACCCGTTACATCATTTGTTTGCGCTTGTCTTTTATTGTTGTCTATTTTCATTTCCGCATTGTTGGTTGAGTTTGCACGATAATTAGGAATAATTACTCTTGATTATTTTAAAGTGCTATTCACCCCCCCCCCCCCTCTAGTACTTGTGCAGTAGCTATCAGGGCATTACAGTAAGAAGCGAACCCGGGAGATGAATACAATGAAGAGGTGAGGTGATGACGTGTGATGGAGACAAGGGTTCATTCTTAAACCTCAAGAAAATATGAACCCAAGGAATGCAAGATTACGTGAACACACACCAATATGCAATTAGAACACAATTTGACGCAAAATACTTAAGTCTCGCTCAAATGAAGATATTGTGGATTTCAATAGAAGTAATGAACTCGATAAACGATAAAATGAGAGTAGAGCAACATCGTATCATAGTTTATCATGAAATATGCTAAGTTCACATAAATGAATCAAATGTCCACAACTCATTCTCTAAGCAGTAAAAATATGTGATGATCAAAAAGTTTCAAGCATGCGTTGTGTTTGTTAAGCTTCATGGAATGACTTAGTAAATTCAATTAAGGTAAGGCGTCACCACACTACGCCCGTTTCATGATTCCTAGAACCCATCAACATTGACATATCATAGTTCTATATGGAAGTGGAGATAAGGATATTGGATTTTTCTTTTTACAATTGTTTTTGGCTATACAATTTTCTTATATACATATTTTTCTTTCTTTATATACACGAGATAACTCAATATATACAAAAAGCGGCCTATGCATCCCAGACCAGACGATCTTAGGGCATTGGGTACAAAGAACCCCTAGGGCCTTTTATTTAGGGTATTTATTTGGTTTTTGTATTATTGAGATTTTTGCAAACTCGCATAAACACGATGGAATGCAAAACATGATCAAAGATCATTTATTGGCTATTCACAAAAGAAAAAGTATAGAATCTATGCATGGCTCGGTTTCAGGAATTCTAATCATCACTACATTGGTCGTCGTAGGGTTATCCTATCTCTTTTGAATTACTAAACATCTATGAAGCAATAGAATTATCAATCAAATCATGCAAGAGTCAAATAATTTTCAAATTTGATTCATTCATTTTTAGCTTAACTGTTTCGAGAATATGGTTGTGAAACTATGGATTCTACTATGAAAAAACATATTAACAATGATACTTTAATCAAGGAATTAAACTCTAATCTAACAGATATCAGAGTTCATGAAAAAAAATCCATAATATTTCATAAGAAATGAAGCATATGAGACATAAATATAGAATTGAACATGGTTCATATGAAAGTTTAAAATGTGTTTCACGATGAAGCAAAGTGTGTTCACTATGCACTCCCCCAAGCTTAAACGTCACATTGTCCTCATTGTGTGAATGATATAAATAGAGGACAAGGACAAAATGGGGGGCCACACAACAAAATAAAATCTCTCCCCCAAGCTGTTTCATATAGTTCCCGGTGTGGACATATGGGCATAAAAATGGGGAGATAGGCAAAGTAAGCACCATAATAGAAGGGTGGGCAATCAAACTATAAAATAGGCTGGGGTGCAAACGATAATTGAGCAATCAAATGTGGTGAATTTATTAAACTAAGAAAGCATATAAAATCCTATACGATCCTCTCGCTGCCGAGAGAATTCGTGTTTATTTAAAGCATAAAATTCTATACTATATCTACACTACTGGATTGATACCACCTGTAGCAAAAGGCAGATCCAGTATCTTTGATGGTGCAGGCAGCTGCTCTAACTGCACCTTCTATGGCTCCGCCAGCTATGTGTCTCCATGACTCCATCAGATTCTAGCAATGTGGCTCCCAGCATCTCTCCAAGGACTCCACCTGTACCCTGAAAGAGATAAGCTGCATCAATCTGATGTAGATTATTTTTCCCCAAAATAAAAGTTTTCCAAAGAAGATCGGCAAAATAAATATGTAAATTAAAAATAGGTTGACGATACTTCCCTGAAAATATATCTCTGCTCCCGTGTACCACGACGGGCAATTCCTCGTCGTTCGTTTTGGGTTCTTCAGGCGACTCTGGCGTATGAGTGTGAATCTCATCAGGTGACTCCTTACTATGCTCCTTGACAAGTTTCTCAAGTAGTGACACATCCAAGCGTACCTCTGGTCCTTAACTGTATGTGTCCTGTAAAAGGTACGACATGTCAAAGGTATCTGGGTCAAAGTAAATATTGAATGGAATACAAGATTCAGAGATGGAATGTGTAAAAATATCTCCCTGAGTGGGAGCAGTAAGCTCTGGTGGGCGGTCCTCTGCCGTAGTGCATGGTGGAGGTGGTTGCGTGAGCTCAACTGAAGGTGTGCAGTATTCGGGCTTCATGTGAATATCCTTATCTTCATCCTAAATAGTGTCCTCCTCAATGGTTTGCTCTGGCTCTGCTAGCATGGCCTCCTCACGATGCACTGCCTCGACCTCCTCCTTGATAGGTGCAAGTGACACTATGGCCTCAAGCATCTCCTCCATGGTATACAAGTATATCCTGTCACCCTCAACTCAAGCGTGGACACCATCATCAATGATACCTGCAGAAGAGATGCGATGAGTAATAAAATTGTGAAATTTATGCTCAGAAGGATCACCTACAACTAGCGTCATTGGACTGGTAGACCAAACTTCGTCCACAATGCTACTCAATATGGCCGAGAATGTGTCCTCGTTCTGTTCAACCTGAGGGAATGCTTCAGGAACGGGAGACGGCTCTGGCACGACACCAGAAACAATGTTATCATTACCTTCGTAGCTCTTATCCTCGATGTAATGATGCGAATATTCTCCCCCAAGCTAAATGTCGTCATCACTCTCCATAGCCAATACGAGTTCTTCATGTGCTTGTGATGTCAGGTGCTCATGAGACGGAAGAGTCCTGCAGAGTTCATCGACCTCTTGTTGCAACCTAAGGGTCTCATTCTGCTGAGATTTACTAAATGCTACGCTCTCCTCAAACAGTGTGAATGCCAAATTAATGGGATGATCGAAACTCAAGAGTCAGACGCGGCTTTCATAAAGCATGTGTCCCTCCACGTCACAAGACTCGCAGTAGTCTTACAACCCCGAGTAGTGGTCATATCCTTCCATCTGATAGTATGGGTCCTGTGGATAATATTCGTATTCTTCCATGGGAACCTCATACTGCTCTGAATAATCTTCTCATGATCTATGGACTTGGATACTACGCTATGGTTGGTTCAAGCAATCGGGCTACTCTCGTAGTCACCAACTAGAGGATCGAGGATTGGTGGTCACCCCTAGCTCTCGAGTTACTCTCATAATCACGAGCCCTAGAAACGGCCACTAAGCCTAAATCGGGTTCGTGAGGATTCTCCCTAGGATATGGAGCCGCCTTCGCGATACTCTGATCCTGAGGCTAATCACCCAAAACCCTTGTTCAAACCACCATAGTGCAACCCTAGATTCATCCAACTAAGGTTTAACCTATCATCCAAACCCTAGAATCCTAGGGTTTATCCCTAATCCTAGCAATAGTTCTACTCAATCATCGCACAAGATATGGAAACGATAGAAATCAACATCACACGCAAATAAAAGAAGAGCAATGAAAGATTCAACAACAAAAATATAAGAAAGACAACAAAGAGGGATTCAACAAGAAATACTTAGCTTAATGAAGATCCATTACAAATCAGCGAGGAGTGGGGCTAGGACATAGCCTAGCCTCCTAAAAGAGTCTCCAAACCCTCAAAACTATCTATCCTAACCATAGAGACGATAGCCCAACAATGGCTGCTCAATCCCTATATATATCCCCCAAAATAACCCTAAATCAAGTCGGGCCCGTGCTCTCTGCCCAGGTAGCTTGGGCTGGCTGTTGCAGGTCCCTCGGCCGAGCACATGCATAGTTTGCCCGAGCACAGAAGATTCCAGCACAAATTCATCAACTTGAAGAAATTCCCTATGGCTCATCCGACCTCCGAATGGCGTGTTCTTGGTGGCGTTAGAATCTTTATGAAGTCTACTACCTGTGAAAAATATGATACAAATACTGTAAAATCCCGAGTGATAGAATATCATCAATGAGTGAAGGGCTGTCCTGAAATCTGCACTTTTTGGCCATTTTTACTCTGCTCGGCCGAGCGGCTTGGGTCGCTCAGTCGAGCGTGCACTAGCGCTCAGTCGAGCACCTCTTGGGTGTTTCAATATTGGATTGGTGGATTTGATGTCGCTCGGTCGGAGAAGGGCCTCTCAGTCGAGCGGTTGGCTGCTCGACCGAGCGAATTAATGTCAAAACTTACAGAGAGTTTGTATGCATAAATTGGAGCTCCTTGGCAGCTAGCTCGGTCGAGCGTTTGGGGTCGCTCGGTCGAGCGAGTTGGGTCGCTCACCCGAGCGACCCCTAGCAGCTTTGCTCCTCCTTCATGGTGTCCTCGCTCGGTCGAGCGTGTGGCGCGCTCGACCGAGCAACCTGGAACTCAGCCATGTCTCTCTCTTTTCTCCTCTCCTTCCTTCTTTGCTTTCTTGTTTCTCTCTTCTATTCATTCTTTGCTCTCCAACAGCTTTGAGTCATCAAATGCGATGCCGCTGGTGCTCCGGCATCTGTGTTTGTGCCCTCCACTCTAATATGCTCTGAATGGCTCGATATTCCCTGAAATGCAAACAAACGCTCTTAAAGTCAAATAGTTCCAATTATTAGCATAAAAGCGTATAAAATCTGGATTTAAGCAATCATTTTAACGTGTAAACATATAGATAAAATGTGGAATATTATGCCACATCATTAACCTAGTCAAAGACCGTAAGCCATTTGCACGTTGAGCTTCTGTTGCTTAAGGAGGCGGTTGATAATGGGTTCATAAATGGCAAGATAAATGGACAACGGTTATGGATATTTATAAGGAATGATCATGCCACCATAATTGGTGACCGTTATTTCCCAACGTCACTAAACAGACACTTCAGTCTATAAATAAAGCCGAGACAAACAGATGAAAGACAGACTCCCAATGTACGAAAGACCTGATACTCTGACAAATTGTTCTTCTTCCAATCTTGTAATTATTCCTCTAAAAAGCTTATGGTGACTGACTTGAGACGAGCCTCCATGGGTCGATCTTGATAGCCACAAGCCTCTATTAAGTCTCGTTCTAACTTAAGCATCGGAGGGTATTTGTGTCGGAACCAGATCCAGACCCCTTGAAGACTGTCTATGGTGTAGGTTGTTCAAGGCACGACCCAGCAGTTAGGTCAAATGGTCATCCCAACCGACCGTGAGATCGATCAAGCTCCTGCTCTAGACTTGTCGCTCGACCCTCATCGACCCCAGTTCTTCCAACCGAGGCTCACACTTCACCAGCTGACGAGGATTCAGCTCGATAAAGGAGTCCAAGCAGCCCCATCTACAGTTGACCGAAACCCATCTGTTAACAAAATCGAAGAAGCACTCAAAGTATTATTGAGCTCAACAAGGCCAAGAAGCTACGGAAGCAAGGCAAGGAGCTTGAAGCATGGAAAATACATCAAAGGACTTAAATGTAAAAAATTTTATTTGATGTAATTTTTTTCCTTGTCTTAGAATGTTAAAGCCGTGTTTTAAGCTCACGCACACATATGAACACTTTAAAAATATTTTTTAAATGTTTTAAAAAGATTAGAATAGTGTATCCTAGAGTTTTTAATACAAATCTGCGTATCAAAATAGTAGCCGACTACTGCTAATATAGGAACCGACTACTACGTAATAAGCTGCTCTGGAGACTTACTGGAATGCAAAAGTAACCGATTACTATGTTGCAAGGAGTCGACTACTAAAGCCAGTAGTCGACTACCAAATGTATAGTAGTCGACTATGTTGGATGCAACGATCTAGGAAATTTAGTTTGATGATGACAAACATGTGCAAACTATTTAATGTGTGTGCTAAGTGTGTTTCAGGATTGGCAAAGCGGTAATTCTTGAAGAGATGACTAAGTCAACGTGTTGGAGGAATTGCTATCCACATAGCTAATGGACATGGTCAAAGAGCTATACACAAAGCAATTTGACTTGGTCAACATGGAGGGAGATGGAATCAACTTGGGATTTGGTCAAATCAATTAGAGATTTATTGCCAATTTCACATCCAAATTTTTATTCGATACAAACTTCAAATTTCTATTCCTTTAGGATTTGATGTGATCCTAATTAATCCTACCTCCTCCCCTAATAGACTGATCGGCCCCAGGCGTACACCCTAAAAGAGCGACCGTGTAGTTTTACCGCAAGCGCACGGTGTAGCGGTGAGCGAGTATCGAACACAGGGAGGACGAATGACAGTGCCTTCTCCGAACAACCTGGCTATAGGAACAGAAAAGAGGGAATTTGCCTTTCGGCGATTCTGTCACAATCGTCAGACAAAGTATGGAGATATAAAATCAAATAAAGACGCCTAGGGAATAGGGAATCCCCGCTACTCACCGTATCTCGTCAATGTGATTCATTGGTATCACAATTGCTAGGGTGGAATTTCGGATGAACTAGTTGCAACTGAATGTAAAACCTAGCTCACGCTCTCTCGCTGTTGCCAGTCTATAGCTAACCTAGGTTTGGGTCCAATCTCTTGCAAACCCTAGCCTAGGCAAGCTAGCATTAGGATCAACATCATCGTTCAATCGCGTCCCAAGCCCACTCTCGTGCAAACTCGGGCCGCGACCTAGGTTGGGATAGTTCCTACCCGTCCAATCTCTTGCAAATGGGTATCGGCATGGAATTGCAACCGAGAACCCTAGTATCGGTCCAATCTCTTGCAAACCGATACTACGGAAACTCAATTTCAACCCAATTCGGATTTCTAGGGTTTCCTATCGAATTGGGATCCAATCTCTTGCAAATCCCAATCGATATGAACACCTAGCCATCCGTAATAAATCGATCCCAAACTAACCCTAATAGCAATTCTAGCAATAGTTCTACCAAATCATCACAAATCAGAAATTGGGCTCGTAGGGTTCATCCCCACGCCCCAAGACGTTAGACTACTCACAAATCATATCACAAATGCAAAAATAATCAATTGAAATAGCAATAGAATTCATCACAATATTCAAATAAGCAATAAAAATAAGATTTTTAATGGAGAGGGAGACAAACCAATAGAGTTCTCCAAGAATCCAACAAAAATAAACTTTCCTCTCCTCTCCAATCACAAGAATCAAAAGCTAAAAAGTTTAATCTAAAAAGCTGCAAAAAGCAAAGGAAAAAGCTCTCTAACCTAGGTTAGAATCAGGGGTTAAATACCCCCCAAAACTGCCCAAAAAAACCTGACCAAAATGCCCCTGCGCCTCTCTAATTTCGAGTTTTCCGCTACAGGAGATAGCCACACTCGGCCGAGTGACAAATGTCACTCGGCCGAGTGAGAAACCCTGAAATTTTACAGTAAGTTCGGGTCTTCGGGGGTCTTCACTTCGGGGGTCGCTCGGCCGAGTGAGTTGTCGTCACTCGGCCGATGGGCTTCTCTTCACTCGGGCGGTCGGCAATTGCCACTCGGCCGAGTGGGTCTTCTGAAGCTCAGACTGACGAAAAACAGTAAGTTGGGAGTTTTTGATGAGCGTCGTCTGAGCGCCACTCGGGCGGACGGAATTTCGTCACTCGGCCGATGTGGCTTCTGCTGCTCGGCCGAGTGCACACTTGGAGCGTGTCCGATCTGGCCGGCTGAGCGGGGTCTTCTGGTCGGCCGAGTGACTCCTTCACTCGGTCGAGTGAGACACCAAAAATGCCCAAACAGCTTGTTTTTGCCTCCTCGTCGCTCCTACGACATTCTTTCTTCTTCCGCTCCTCTCCAATAACAAAATACCCTCCGGGGAAGTCGTCGGTGACACTCCGGAGTAGGTGTATCTCGGAATCACTCCAGATCGCTCCAAATCGCCTGAAATACGACAAAAACAACAAATCGTGAAAAGTATCGCAATATTGTCGATAAATCATGAAAAGCGTGATTTGGGCGATCTAAATGGCATGCAAACATGCGGAAAAAAGGTGTAAAATATGGAGTGATCAAAATCCCCCAAGCATACCTCTTACTCGTCCTCGAGGAAGATAAGTAAAAGGCGAACCCGGTGGAATCAGAAAATGAAAACGGCGGAAAAACAGAAAACGAAAAACGAAGAAGAAATAAGAAAGCGAAGAGGGAAGCTGCTAGATCATTTTTCTCAGGACGTGGGTTTTGCTTACTCATATAGCATGCACCGAATGTAAAACACATGTCAAAGAATTTTATTTCGATATCATAGTATAATGGTGCAAATAGAAATAGAAAACCCAAGAATATCGATATATCATAAAAAACAGAATAATTCTAAAATTAACATTGTCTGAATCATTTAAAGCGGTATACAATATCGCAGATCACACACTTTTCAATTGAATGCTTTCTATGAGGAGTATAAGAATATCACGCAATAGAATAGAAAGAATAGAAAAGCATGGATTTCATGAAATGAGTGCTAGGCATAGATTTCTGGATTTCGTGAAACTAAAAATAATCTCACCGAGTATAGAATATTACTTAGCCTAGGTTGTCGTGCAACGTCAAGTAGTCACTCTCTCACACATCATTGGATTCTCTCCCTCAAGCTTATCTATAAGCGTGGTGGCACAAAAACAATATTTACATCCCCATTTTTATGAAGCTCCAAAAGTAATAAAAATAAAAACAAAAAGAGGGAAGAAAGAGAGAACATGAGATGGGATCGTTTATTGAGATTCTTTTCTCTTTTCTTTTCTTTTTCTTTTTCTTTTTCCTTTTTTTTTGAAATAGCAATATATACACAATGATCCCAAATCAAAGAGAAATAAGGATATACATGAATTTTTCTTTTTCTTTTTGGTTTTGGGAAATTTGGAGCTAGGATTTTAATGACGGGGGAAATGCCATATATTAGAAGCGCTAAGGGGAGATTCACCAATGATTTTAAAATAGAGAATTGATGTTCAAGATATGTGGAGAAAGAAATAAGTATGTCTCTCAGTTCACTCTATAGGACGTGCACGACAACTTCAGCAGGGTAATCTAATCTACTCAGTTTCGATCACAAAAAAGCTAACTAACCCAGATTTATCATAGCTAACATCATTCAATCATCCTGAAGTGAAGTGTACAAATCATGCAAATAGAAGTGATATAGGAAAAGAAAACGGTACTCCAGATATAAGCATTCAATGCGTGAATCTTGGTGTGTTTTCTGCGATAGCATACATATGAATATTCAGACTCAGCTAATAATAAAATTTCATCCATTTTCATGCGGAAAGAGTGTGGGTTACTATCTCTAAATGCAAGGCAAATCATAGCATATGATATCAGAAATAAAATCTAAGACATGACAAATATAGCATGCATATAGAGAAAGCTAACGCCACGTCATCATCATCACAGAAAAGTCATCTCTAGCATGAGATGAAAAAGAAATAAAGATAAAGAGGGAAAATAAAGCTATTTACAATGCAGCACACGAAGAAAATGAGAAAAAACGTGATGCATGGTAAAAAAAGAAAAAGTGGTGAAAGTGAGTGCAAAAGTGGAAAATGGCGTGAAAAAACTAAAAATAAAGGTGGTAAATCGAAAAGAACGTGAGAACTCACTCCCCCAAGCTAAAGTGCACAGTGTCTTCAATGTGCGAAGTGTGGCCCACCGAGAGACGTGTAAAGTGAGGGGTAGGTGAGGATGCATGCATGATGAAAAAGAAAATAAAAATAACGAAACGAAAAATATGATGCGGACATGATGCATGCAGATATAGGAGTGAATCAGATATAAAAGTGTGACACCAAAAAGCTCTCCCTCGCTCCCAAAAATGATATAAAAATATATGAACAAAATGTGGACCCAAAACAGTGAGGGGAGGTGGGGTGGGCAAAAATCATCAGGACCCAGCAGAGACGGGCAGCACGACGGCAAAAAAGATCAATGGCATCAAGGGTGCCTAAGAGGGTGGGGATGCGCCGTCTCCGTCCTGAGGCGGAGGTGGTGGTGGTGGTGGCTGGGGAACAGACTGTTGAGTGGGTGTGTGTGTGTGGGTACGGAAGCAGGCTGGGTGTGTATAGGAGTGGGGGTGGGTACCTGCTGGGTGGGTGTGGGTGTGGGTATGCGAGGAAGCCGCTCGAGAATCTGAGTGAGGCAATAGTGAATGCCCAGAAGTAGGTCAAAGCGGCCAGCCATCGTGGTGACGGTGGCGGACATGGTCCTGAGGTCACCTCTGAGGGCACTTACCGCCCCCTCGAGAGCACGAATGCTCTGAAGTACAGTGTCGAGGGGAGGTGGTGCAGAGGGACGCACCTGTCTGTGTTGGGCAGGACGGGGCTGGCGGACTCGGGTGGCGTAGGTGATGGGCTCAGCAGGCAAGTGGAGGTAGGGGGCTGTGCTCGTAAGTGTGGGCCTAGCCTCAGGGCGAGGCTGGGGCGCAGGCTGGCGTGAGGTGGAAGCAGCAGCAGCGGAAGTGGAGTATAAGAGTGGCAACGAGGCGGCCAGAGAGGTCGGTGACACAGAAGTGTGGACAGAGGTCACGACACTCTCAGAAAGTACGGCTGCGGTGGGGATAGAAGTGACAACCGCTTGGGAGGCAGTGTGGGGTCCGAAAGGCGAAATCCCAGCGGAGATCATACTGGCCATGGTCTCCACGACCGCAGCAAAAGAAGGCTCTCCACTCTCAACGAAGGTAGGTGGGTGCTCGGGTAGTGCAGAGCAAAGGGGCTCAACGGACAGAGGGCCAGCTGTGGTGGGAGTGGTGGTGAGCGTGGAGGTAGTGGGGGTGGTCTCAGCGAGTGTACTCCCGACACCGGCAGAAGTGTGGACAGAGGTGTCGGGAGCAGCAAAAATATCAGGCTGCTGAGGGGCCACGGGGTCAGCGGGTGCAGCGGGGTCAACGGGTGCAGCGTGGGCAGCGTGGGCCTGCTCAGCCTCCTCAGCCTTGAGCACGTAGGCGGCGGGGATCAGGAGATCCATCGCCGGAAGCCAGTCCACCTGTGCTGGTGATATCTGTGTCCGAGCTGGGCTCGGAAGGATCATGTAATCCGCACCGAATGGACCGTGCAACCAAACCCAGTGTCGCTGACCGTGTGGACGAAGCATCTTCATCCGGGCCATGACGTCTATGGACAGTGAAGTGGGGCCCGGGGAACGACGCAAATCGGCCGGTAGGTCCTCGCCGGTCATCAAGGTGAGCAGTGTGATCAGACCGCCGCAGCATATCGGTGAGCGAGCGCCCACCGATACAATGATGCGGTCCAAAAACCAGCTCGCGATATCAATCACGACGGCGGGGACCAACACGTCACTGTCCCTAGCTAGAACTCTGGGACGCGTCATCGCATAGAGCATATAAAGCTCTGGCGTGGACATCGTCCCAGGCTCATACCTCGCCAAAAAGGTAGTCGCCATAAGGCGCTGAGCTATGCGGAGGCAAGGGTGGACGATGGCCGAGGCCTTGGCCCTACTAGGGTCGAAGGCAGCAGGTAGACCCGTGATCCGGGCCCAGAAAGCGCCGGAATCGAAGGAAGGTGGGGGAATGTGAGTGGGGGCGTAACCACGGTCGGCCCCGGGGACATCGGGCCACGAAAAGAAAGCTCTCATCATACTGAGAGTGACCTGGCACTCTCGGTCCATGAACCTAAACGAGCATCCCTCGTCGGTCCGGGCGATAGAACTAAGCACCTCAAGTGTCGGGCAGACGAATGTGTCCGCCGACACCTGGAAAAAATCTCGCCAACCCATGTTGTCATACAACGTGAGCATCCCCTCGAGTACCCCCAGGTGTCCTAGGTCTGCAAGGTGTTCGAACCTGGAGGGTACAATCGAGCGCTGGGAAATGCGCTCAAAAACGATGCGGTGTGCGTCGTCCCGAAACGTGATCCCCAGCGGCCCGACAAGTGGAGCCGGTGGCGGTGGTGGTGGCTGTGGGACGGCAGGGAGTGGCTGTGCGGGCTGAACGGGCTCTGCAGGCTGTGCGGGGTGTGCGGGGTCTGCAGGCTGTGCGGGGTGAACGGTGTGTGGTGGTGTAGGCGGAGGAGAGTCCTCCACCTCGTGGGAGGGGCCGGCCTCATCCGACCGCTTCCGCTTGGCGGAAGCTCTCCTCGACCGCGGCCGTGTCCGGGGCGGCATATGGCCCCGGGCGCTCACCAAAAGTAATAAAAATGCGGCGCGCGTAAAATAAAGGAAGGAGTATACCGCGACACGCCACGAGAGCAAAGTAATGGAAGCGTGCGAAGACGACGCCTCCACGAAGCCAAAATCGCTCCCCGGAAGCTCCCCTGGGCTCCCCTGGGCTCCCCTAAGCTCCCCAATATACCCTGCACATCAAACGAAGATATCAGCGAGTAATATTCAAAATGTATGGGGGGTTAGGGGTATGATAGAGAGATAATGAAGTTGATTTGGTTTTGGGGCTCGTTAAACACATGGATCGTCGAAAAATACGAGAGAGAGGAGAAAATAGGGCGAATTAAGGGTACCGGAGCTCGGCCGGAGGTGTGGTCGCCGGCGGCGACTCGGGCGAGGCGGAGGGGCGTCGGCCGGAGGTGGGTGGCCGAGCGTCGGCGCGGGGCGCGTGGTCGGGTGAGTGAGGAGAGGGTCGCAGCGGTTGTAGGAGAGATCGGGCGCGGGCTCGGGTGGAAAATCGATAATAACGCTTCGAATTCCACGACGAGCCCGCCGCGACTTATATAAGAAAAAGTTACGACTCGGTCGAGTGACTAAGTCGCTCGGCCGAGTGATCGTAACGGAAATATTTTTGAAATTTCCTCCCCGCTTACGACTCGGCCGAGCGGCCTTGCCATCCTCGGCCGAGTGAAAAAAGTCCATTCGGCCGAGTGGCTCAAGCTACTCGGCAAGACTCGCCCTAGGAGCGTATCAGTTTTACTCGGCCGAGTGAATATATATACTCGGCCGAGTGGCAATTGTACTGAAATCAAGAAAAGAAACAGAGAGTTGGGTACAGCAGACTTCCCTTGTTCGTGAGCCGCTCGGGCGGACGAACTTATGTGCTCGGCCGAGTGACTAGTATACTCGGCCGAGTGAACCCTGTTTTCTGCTGTTTGGCTTCGTTTGGGCTCTAAACTCTGTTTTTCTTCCTCCAGTCGATTTTATCTTCCTCCTAAGCATCGAGCGCATTCCTGGAGCGCTCCTCATCGTCTTGTTCATCCTCCTAATGATATATATCCCTTTCTCCTCTCCTGTCAAAGAAAAATAGGACCCGTTATCACGAAATTTTTGGGCAAACGACTCAAAACACTAATAATTTCTAAAACAAAAATAAAGGAAAAGTAAAAATAAAGCGATAACCGTCGGGTTGCCTCCCGACAAGCGCTCGTTTAAGGTCTTGAGCTCGACCCCCTTTGATTTTCAATTCAATGCGGGATATTGGGTGCATATGAGATGCACCCGTCAAATTTTCCAGGAAGAAAGCTTGGATTCGGATGTTGCGGCGGCGTGTTCTCCCTCGGTGATCTCTCGTCTCGGGTAGTGTTGGGGGGTGGCTCCCCCAAGCTAGTGCTTGCTCCGGTCCTCGGCTTCACCGGTGACACCGATTTCCATATCACCGGAGCTTTCTTCGGAGACTTCAGTTTTGAGAGCTTGCAGAGCTCTCGAATCCTTGCGACATCAGCGTCGTCTTCATCAATTTCCATGGAGAAGTCGGGGGAATGCTCCATCTTTTCATCTTGGCCTAAGTCCGGCCCTTCCTCAAAGTCTTCCTTGAATAGAGCGCCGATGGAATGGGGGATCGCCTCCTCAATAACCTCGTCAAGGAGGTATGAAAGATCATCCGGCCGTCCCTTAAGTAGATATATTCTATTGATTTCTCCCATCGGGACTCCCTCGGAATAATGCTTGCGCCTCTGACCATTTACTTTGAATGTGGCTCCGTCCTTGCTTTCCAACTCGAAAGCCCCTCCCTGCTGTATGTGCTTGATGGTGAAAGGTCCGGACCAACGTGACCTCAACTTACCGGGAAATAGTCGGAGCCGGGAATTATATAGCAAGACCTTGTCTCCTACTTTGAAGTCTGTAACGGTTATGCGTGCATCGTGGAGAATCTTGGTCCTTTCTTTGTAAATTCTTGAGCTCTCGTAGGCGTCTCTCCTTATCTCATCAAGCTCGTTGATGTCTAAGAGTCGCCTCACCGCCGCACTCTTATAATCATAATTAAGGGTCTTGATTGCCCAATACGCACGGTGTTCCAACTCTACCGGCAAGTGGCAAGCTTTCCCATAAACAAGTCGGAACAGTGTGGTGCCGATGGGAGTGCGAAAGGCCGTGCGATATGCCCATAGAGCATCGTTTAACTTCATTGACCAATCCTTTCTAGATCGATCCACGGTCTTCTCAAGAATTTGCTTGATCTCTCTATTTGAGACTTCCACTTGGCCGCTTGTCTGGGGGTGATACGCCATGCCAACTCTATGGTTTACCCCGTACTTTTTCAGCATGGCTTCAAAATTGTTTTCTATGAAATGGCTTCCCCCGTCGCTTATCAAGGTATGAGGCACTCCGAAGCGTGGGAAGATGTTCTGCTTGAAGAACTTAAAGACGACCCTTGCATCATTAGTAGGGGTAGCGATTGCTTCCACCCATTTGGAGACATAGTCAACGGCCAATAGGATGTATTTGTTACCATTGCTCGACGGAAATGGTCCCATGAAGTCTACTCCCCAACAATCAAAAAGCTCAATTTCTTGGATGGGCCTCATTGGCATCTCATTGTGTTTGGAGATATTCCCGGTCCGTTGGCATCTATCGCACCCCTTTGCAAAGTCGTGGGTGTCTCTAAACATTGTTGGCCAGAAGAATCCGCTCTGCAAAATCTTAGCGGTTGTCTTGGAGGCGGCATGATGTCCCCCGCATGGCATACCATGGCAATGCAAAATGATAGACGTTGCCTCCTCTTTAGAAACACACCTCCGAATAACGCTATCTTTGCATATCTTGAAGAGGTATGGATCTTCCCAAAAATAGCTACGGACCTCATGCAAAAATCTCCTCTTTTGGTGCGTAGGCATCCCATGCGGTTTAATTCCACAAGCCAAGTAATTGACGAAGTCCGCGTACCAAGGTACTTCTCCGGTCCTTATGGCGTATAGCCTCTCATCCACGAATGTGTCGTCGATAGGCAAACTCTCGTCCTCCTTGTCGTGAATAAGCCTAGACAAATGGTCCGCCACAACATTGTCCGTACCTTTCTTGTCTCTGATCTCCAAATCAAACTCTTGCAACAAGAGTATCCACCTAATTAACCGAGGCTTGGCTTCCTTCTTGTTTAAAAGATATTTCAACGCCGCATGGTCGGTGTGGACAATCACCTTGGAACCGAGGAGGTAGGAACGAAACTTCTCGATAGAATAGACGACCGCTAGAAGCTCTTTTTCGGTAGTTGTATAGTTTTTCTACGCGTCATCCAATGTCTTGCTCACATAGAATATCGCATGAAGCTTCCTATCTTTCCTTTGTCCCAATACCGCCCCAATGGCTTGGTCGCTAGCATCACACATTAGCTCAAAGGGAAGGCTCCAGTCCGGTGGTTGTATGATGGGTGCGGAAACTAGTGCTTCCTTCAAGGTATTGAAGGCTTGCAAGCATTCGCCTGAAAAAATAAAAGGAGTATCTTTAGCGAGCAAGGAAGTAAGCGGTCGGGCAATCGAGGCGAAATCCTTGATAAAGCAGCGGTAAAACCCCGCATGACCAAGAAAGCCTCTAATGCCCTTGACATTAATAGGAGGAGGGAGTTTCTCGATTACCTCAATCTTTGTTTTATCAACCTCAATTCCTCTCGAGGAGACAAGGTGCCCGAGAACTATACCTTCCGTGACCATGAAGTGACATTTCTCCCAATTTAGAGTGAGATTGTTTTGTTGGCACCTTTTAAGGACTTTAGTAAGATTGGCCAAACAAGAGTCAAACTCACTTCCATAAACCGAAAAATCATCCATAAAAACTTCCATAATATTTTCAATGTAATCGGAAAATATGGATGTCATGCACCTCTGAAAGGTGGCGGGAGCATTACACAGACCAAACGGCATCCTACGGTAGGCATAGGTACCATAGGGACAAGTAAAAGTGGTCTTTTCTTGGTCATCTTCGTGCAAAGGGATTTGGAAGAACCCCAAATACCCATCTAAATAACAAAAGTATTTATGCTTAGCTAGGCGTTCTAGCATTTGATCAATGAAGGGCAATGGGTAATGGTCCTTTCGGGTCGCTTTATTTAGTTTCCTATAATCAATGCACATTCGCCATCCCGTGACGGTGCGTGTAGAAATGGGCTCTCCTTTATCATTTTTTAAACTGTCATCCCCCCTTTCTTGGGGACGACGTGAACAGGGCTAACCCATCTACTGTCAGAGATAGGATAAATAATACCGGCGTCAAGCAATTTTAGGATTTCCTTTTTAACCACCTCCTTCATGTTCGGGTTTAACCGCCTTTGAGGCTCTATGGAGGTGGCGTCGGTATCCTCCAAATGGATCCTATGTGTGCAAAGCCTAGGGCTTATCCCTTTTAGATCGGAGATAGTGTAGCCAAGGACATCTTTGTGGCTCCTAAGAACGTCTAGGAGTTTTTCAAGTTGATCTTGCGTGAGGTGGGAGTTGACTATCACCGGAAAAGTTAATTTATTACCCAAAAAGGCATACCGTAGATTCGGTGGTAATTGTTTGAGTTCTACCTCAAGAGGTGCCGTTCCTTCTACTTCATCAGCTCGCATGAGTTTGGCTTCTCCTTCGACATCCGAGTCTAGCTCATGTTCAGGCGGCGTGCTCTCATGTGAAGACTCAGACTCACTCCTTAGTGAGGACGATGCATCGAAATAGATGCTCTCCGATTCTGTGCTGGCATCGTCAAAACCTTCACTCTGCTCCGGTTCGTTCCTGGAATCAAGAAACACATCAGACGATTCATAAAAGCAAGAGTGAGTGTCACAGAGTGTAACTCCTTGAACATTGGTTTGCTCGAAAGATTCTTCGAGAGTGCAGTGCTCATTGACACTTGTTCTACCGTCTTCGAAATATAACTTTTCGTCTATCACATCAACTCTGACATTGCCCCCGAGAGTCCCATCCGGGGAGACTTGATCCATCACAAAACTAGCAAACAGTTGTTCGTCGGGGTCCTTGATATCGATAGCAAAAGCTCCGGTGGCGTGGACCTCGTCGACAAGCTCCTTAAGGAGGTCTGTGAAGGAGTCATAATCTCCCTGACTGAGTTCCGTTGTCGACATTGCATCCTCCATTCTACCTGTTAAGATCTTATGCAAAATACGGGGAGAATATGCAAATAGGGCTGCAAACAGAGTTAGAACAGGATATAGAAGAAAGTAAAGAAAGAGAGAAAAATAACCGGGTGGTCGATGCCGAACACCGTCAAAATGTCCTCCCCGGTAACGGCGCCAAAAACTTGATCGGCCCCGGGCGTACACCCTAAAAGAGCGACCGTGTAGTTTTACCGCAAGCGCACGGTGTAGCGGCGAGCGGGTATCGAACACAGGGAGGA
Source organism: Scilla litardierei (assembly GCA_030789695.1). NCBI lineage: Eukaryota > Viridiplantae > Streptophyta > Magnoliopsida > Asparagales > Asparagaceae > Scilla > Scilla litardierei. The sequence goes on from CM061133.1 coordinate 52,235,460, forward strand.
CGAATGACAGTGCCTTCTCCGAACAACCTGGCTATAGGAACAGAAAAGAGGGAATTTGCCTTTCGGCGATTCTGTCACAATCGTCAGACAAAGTATGGAGATATAAAATCAAATAAAGATGCCTAGGGAATAGGGAATCCCTGCTACTCACCGTATCTCGTCAATGTGATTCATTGGTATCACAATTGCTAGGGTGGAATTTCGGATGAACTAGTTGCAACTGAATGTAAAACCTAGCTCACGCTCTCGTGCTGTTGCCGGTCTATAGCTAACCTAGGTTTGGGTCCAATCTCTTGCAAACCCTAGCCTAGGCAAGCTAGCATTAGGATCAACATCATCGTTCAATCGCGTCCCGAGCCCACTCTCGTGCAAACTCAGGACGCGACCTAGGTTGGGATAGTTCCTACCCGTCCAATCTCTTGCAAATGGGTATCGGCATGGAATTGCAACCGAGAACCCTAGTATCGGTCCAATCTCTTGCAAACCGATACTACGGAAACTCAATTTCAACCCAATTCGGATTTCTAGGGTTTCCTATCGAATTGGGATCCAATCTCTTGCAAATCCCAATCGATATGAACACCTAGCCATCCATAATAAATCGATCCCAAACTAACCCTAATAGCAATTCTAGCAATAGTTCTACCAAATCATCACAAATCAGAAATTGGGCTCGTAGGGTTCATCCCCACGCCCCAAGACGTTAGACTACTCACAAATCATATCACAAATGCAAAAATAATCAATTAAAATAGCAATAGAATTCATCACAATATTCAAATAAGCAATAAAAATAAGATTTTTAATGGAGAGGGAGACAAACCAATAGAGTTCTCCAAGAATCCAACAAAAATAAACTTTCCTCTCCTCTCCAATCACAAGAATCAAAAGCTAAAAAGTTTAATCTAAAAAGCTGCAAAAAGCAAAGGAAAAAAGCTCTCTAACCTAGGTTAGAATCAAGGGTTAAATACCCCCCAAAACTGCCCAAAAAACTGACCAAAATGCCCCTGCGCCTCTCTAATTTCGAGTTTTCCGCTACAGGCGATAGCCGCACTCGGCCGAGTGACAAATGTCACTCGGCCGAGTGAGAAACCCTGAAATTTTATAGTAAGTTCGGGTCTTCACTTCGGGGGTCGCTCGGCCGAGTGAGTTGTCGTCACTCGACCGATGGGCTTCTCTTCACTCGGGCGGTCGGCAATTGCCACTCGGCCGAGTGGGTCTTCTGAAGCTCAGACTGACGAAAAACAGTAAGTTGGGAGTTTTTGATGAGCGTCGTCTGAGCGCCACTCGGGCGGACGGAGTTTCGTCACTCGGCCGATGTGGCTTCTGCTGCTCGGCCGAGTGCACACTTGGAGCGTGTCCGATCTGGCCGGCCGAGCGGGGTCTTCTGGTCGGCCAAGTGACTCCTTCACTCGGCCGAGTGAGACACCAAAAATGCCCAAACAGCTTGTTTTTGCCTCCTCGTCGCTCCTACGACGTTCTTTCTTCTTCCGCTCCTCTCCAATAACAAAATACCCTCCGGGAAGTCGTCGGTGACACTCCGGAGTAGGTGTATCTCGGAATCACTCCAGATCGCTCCAAATCGTCTGAAATACGACAAAAACAACAAATCGTGAAAAGTATCGCAATATTGTCGATAAATCGTGAAAAGCGTGATTTGGGCGATCTAAATGGCATGCAAACATGCGGAAAAAAGGTGTAAAATATGGAGTGATCATAGACCCACCACTAATGAGATCTAGGAGATGCGGCCACAAAAACAAAAGAGGAGCAAAAGAAGTTGGCCAAAAGTATAGGAGCCGAAATTATTAGGGGAGCAGTTGGCCAAATATTTATTTCTCTACAATAACACCATTGAGCCGAAAAAAACTCTGAGAGAAGCTGCCGAAAATAATCCCTATCATCATCTCTCCAAAGCCGCACCTTTTCTTTACCTATCAATCAAAATTCCCTTAGGGCTGCGCGTTCATTGTCATTTCTAAAGCAGCCGCATCATTTTTTATCAGCAGCCGTGGGTCAATTTTATGAGGCAGCCGAAATTTTTTTTGGTGTTTTGAACCTAATCCTTTGAAGAGCAGGAGGCCCTTTGCTTTTCTCATTATTAAGGGGGGAAATTTTTTTGGTCTGTGTAGGTGCCGTACGAAAATCCCATTGAGAGTGGCACAAAAAGTATTGAGAGGAGAGCACTTCGAAAATAATTTTTTGAAGAGCACGTTTTTTTAATAAATCTTGAAGCAAAGAGCAGACCGATTTTTTTTGTTGGGATTTCTATATGCTGAGGCCAAATTGAATTGTCTTATTTCCTTTTGAAAAACTCAGAGCACAGCACCTCACAATTTCTTTTTCTTTTGAAAGCCAAGCAAGCCTCTGCCTATTTTTTTTAGCCGCATATTCTTTTGAGCCGTGGTTTTTTTGTTGGCAGAGCACTTCAAGAACAAATAATTGATATGCAGAAGAGAGAGCCGCACAACAATTATTAGAGGGAGCCGCAAGTTGTTTTGGAGCACATCTTTCTCTCGTTTGCAAATCTCAAAGCTCTTCCACATCAAAACATAGAGGAATCAAGGGGAGTACCTAAACCAAAAGATTTAACTGCAGATATTTTCGTTTTTGACCTTGTGACTGAATTCTGCTAATTGGGTTTCTGCAAATATTTCTTGACAGGCAGACAAACAGGACGCGCACATATCCTTGCTACCGTGACGTTTACCGTGCTACAACTTGGTGTCTACTTTTTGCATGACGTAAGCAACATTGAAGATTGAGTTTTATGCATGCCAACTTAAGGACCATCATCTAGCGAGGAGTTCAATTGTCGCAACTTGAGGTGCCTACGATGAGACGACGACATCTAGTCAGATACAGATCTGACCCATGCTGATTGACGAAGACATGACAGCTACACGAACTGAGCCTTCTAAACTCTGTTCTTTATTATTTTGTGTAGTTGATGTGTTAGATCTTCGTAGGGGAAACTTTACCATCTCTGGGGATTATTTTGGGACGTGTCTGGTTGGGGCTAGACAAGTGGGACCCAGCTAGTTTGGGACTAGCCGGTAGAAAGCGTTACTAGGATTGATAGTGAGAGAAAACACAGTGAGTGGGGTACTGAGAGCATGGCGAGTGTAGAGACGTAGAGGGTACTCTGAGCGTGCTCTAACTTGTGGTTTTGTACCTATTGCGCTATTCAATACTAGTATCTGCTTTGGGGGCTGGAGTAGGTCGTTGGGGCGACCGAACCAGGGTAAATCTGCTGTGTACTCTGTGCTGCATTTTATTTACTCTGCTACTGCTATAACTGCGTGAGTTTGTTCGTGGGTTGCACGAATTATTTTATAAGATTATTTCCCCCCTCTAGGCTAGGATCCAGATCCAACAAGTGGTATCAGAGCAGGTTTTAGGAGATCTAGCCTAGATTGACCATGTTTAACTCTATGGATAGTGCTTTTGCTGAGGGTCAGTCTGTTTCACGTCCCCTGGGTTTAATGGAGGTGATTATGCTTATTGGAAAAATCGAATGAAAATTTACCTTATTTCTGTTGATTACAAAGCTTGGCAAATAATTGTAAAAGGATATAAACTGCCTGTTATTAAAGTAGATGGTGTTGAGATTGATAAACCAAATGACAAATGGGATGATAATGATTGGAAATCTTATTCTTTAAATGCTAAAACTATGAATGCTCTCATTTGTGTACTTGATAAATATGAATATAATAGAATCTCACATTGTTTAACTGCGCAGAAAATATGGCATACTTTGGAGGTGACGCACGAGGGAACGTCACAGGTGAAGGAGTCTAGACTTGCACTTCTGAGCACAGAGTACGAGGGATTTCGCATGCTACCATCAGAGACCATATCAGAGATGTTTGCGAGATTCACCAACATCGTCTACAAGTTTAGCTCGCTTGGTAAGCCATATTCTAGCCTTGAGCAGGTGAGAAAGATATTAAGAGCACTGCCAAGCTCTTTCAGACCTAAAGTCACTGCCATCCAAGAAGCGAACGATCTGTCTCAGATGAGGGTGGAGGACTTGATACGTAATTTAATTTCTCACGAGCTTGAATTGCAAAATATTGATGAAAGAGAGAAACCTGATGAGAAGGAAAAAGCTACAAAGCCACTTGCTCTGAAAGCTGGCGAAAGAGAAGATGATGATGAGGACATAGCACTAATGGTTAGAAATTTCAGAAAGTATGTCCAGACCAAGCAAGGAAGAACAGAAATGGCACCCAGGTTTAATCACTTTAACTTTTTTCAGTCTTCTAAGCAAACTAATGATCAGAATGCTACTAATAGAATGACTTGCTTTAAATGCAAGAAAAGAGGACATCGAATGAGGGACTGCCCACATGAGACAGCTCAGGTTGCTAAGGAAAAAGGAAAATCCAAGGTGCTAACTTGGGATATGGACAGCGAAGCTGAGAATGAGGAGGATGATCATGTTGCCATCCCATGCATGGCATTGATGGGAATACACGATGAGGTAATTTCTGGTAGTAAAGCTGAACTCCTTACTCTTTGTAAAGAAATGCAAGATAAAATAGTAGAGCTTGAGTCCACTATAGATGATTATCAAAATGAGAACTTTGAAATGCAACAATCTGAATATGATATGTCTAAGGAGATTGAAAAATTGAAAATTGAAATTGTTGCTCGTGACTATACTATTGATATATTGAAAAAAGAAAAATCAAGCTTTAATGATGAAGCACCTTGTCTCTCTTGCCCTTCCTTATTGAATAATATTAGCATGCTTAAACTTGATTTGATTAAGCTCGAAACTGAAAAAGACTATGTGATTAGAGAGCTTAATGATAAATTCTGCATGTTAGATAATGACTTTAAAAGAAAAATGATTGGATTTGAAAAGAAGGAAGAGGAAAACAAGAGAGCTTTTATAAGTAAGTGCACGTTGCTTGTAGAAGAAAATAAACTTTTAAAACCCAAAGTTTCTAATCTTGAAGTGGCCATTAAGAAATTCTCTATGGGAAAATAATCATTGGACGCCATTTTAGAGAATCAATTATATGGCAATAATAGAAGAGGACTGACGTGCGTTTATATTTCATATATTTGCGCACGTTTTCTTCCGTGTTTTCCGTATTTTACCGCCGTCTTGTATTCGTTTTCTCCTGTTTTCTTGTTTTCTTTCAATTTTCCATGGTTTTGGTATTTTGTAGGAATTTCTAGCATTTGGGACATAAAACGACGATATCTTGAGTCCCCGGAGCAACGGGAGGAGTCACGCGCGATCCAGATGGTCAAAACGATGAAGATTGCTATTTCTCAGCCCTCAACCGATCGGGTGGACCAGCTCGCCCGATCGGTTGACGCACGTGTATCCGACCCGGACTGAGGCTGGAGTAAAGAGCATCTCACCCGATCGGTTCAGCGATCGGGTGAGTCAGTCAAAGTTCTCGGGAAAATGGAGCTGAATTCCAACCGATCGGGTGACCTTCACCCGATCAGTTCATCTATAACCGATTCCTCCGAACAACGACCCGGTCATGCCACCCACTCTCCTCTGCGCCCAGTTGAAGCTCCCGAAGGCGACGGCCAAAGCAACAAGCTGCTCACCCGATCAGTTGACATTTCAACCGATCGGGTGGCCTTTTCGTCCCCTTTCACGTGCCGCTGCTCATTTATTGAAGATCTGCTATCATTCCAGAAGGATTTTGGGTGATCTCTTATTTTTCTAGTGTCGCATCGTCGTTAGCTTTCCAACGATAGGTCGCATGCCTAAATCCGATTTTTCTAGATTTTTCTGGAATTTTCTGAGCGCAGCTATGTGCTGAAATTGGCAGCAGTCTGGAATTTCATTTCACCCGATCGGGTGAGCTATCCACCCGATCGGGTGACCTCATTTTCTGTAGTTTCGTAGTCTCTGTTTATCCCACCCGACCGGGTGAACTTTCACCCGATCGGGTGGGCCGGTTTTGACAGTTCTGGACCCGAACCAAGAGGGTTTTTGAGGGGTTATATATTTGAGTTTTGGGGCACGACTTGGGAGAGCTTCTTCTTGAGTTTTTAGGGCTTTTTCAGCCCCTTTGCTAGGGGGCTTAGGTTAGTTTAGATTAGTTCTTTTGTTCAATAAGTCTTGTAATGGATTGAAGACTCAATTGCAAGCTAAGTATTTTATTCTCTCATTTTCTATTGTATTGTGTTATTTTCTTTGTTGCTTGATGGTGAATGTTTGTTTGTCATTATTATTACTTTCTATCATGTTCTTCACCATCGAGTAGTGTTTGATGAACCCTAATACGGGTTAGGGTAGGATTGATGCTTGGAAATTTACATTTGGCTTGGTTGCATGGCATGTGTTCGATGAAATGCGTCAATGGGGATTTCTAGCAATCTGGGTCCAATTCGTACGGCAACACACTAGTTGTATTGGGGGTTGGGGTCCGGTACTTGTCCAGTCAAGATCCGCTTCGATGTATTGCTAGAAATCACATTTGACCTATTTGGCCATTAGGGTTATGCGAGGGTGTTTCATTGTCATTGGCGGGAGAAAGACCGACTCTGACCGTCGGGCCAAGGGGGAATAAACTTGGCGGTTGACTCCCTAGCCACAGCTCATGCCCCTAGTGTAGACATTTAGTCCTCACGCATGGGAACGGCTTGGACGAAGTGTTGGGAGTTATCATTGTGGCCTTAATGCTCCCGGTTGCGGAAGGTGTTAATGGACATGGGAATGCCCACCGTTCGGAACCGGGTAGGCCTAGCGTACTTGGCACCGACCGGAATATCGGGCCATGGACGCTCGGTACCACCTTTTGGGGCAATGTCTCACCCTGGGTCAAGTCAAACGCCAAGTGTCATGAATGCTCTAGCCCGTGTTAGCGGGGATTCGTTTCGTGTCTTTTTCATTTCTTCTCTTTATTTCTGCACTCCACCCATATCATCCGCGTAGCTAGCACACGACCTAGGCGAGGCTAGTAGCCATTCAAGCCATCCACCTCCCTGAGTTCGATAAACCCGCACCCTACACTAACCGTGCACTTGCGGTAAAACGACACCGCGCCCATACCGTAAACGGGGCGTCGGTCAAGTTTTTGGCGCCGTTGCCGGGGAGGTGTTCGGTTTGATATTAGCTTAGCTTGGGTTCGTTAGACTACGCATAAAAACACAAAAAAATTTCTTTTTCTTTTTTTTTAAAAAAAATATTCAATAACCAAGAAATTTTTCCCCCACTATTATATTATCTTTTTGTTATTTTCTTGTACTATTGACGCTCCTCTCTAGTTTTCTTATTTTTGTTGTCCAGGTATCTTTGGTGTAACCATGATGGAGATCAAATTTCGATGCTCGGATGGGAGGATACAATCCTTATTCGGTTGTGGTTTGTGAGACTTGTGGGATGGCGGGGCATGTGTATTATGATTGCCCATTTACGCTTGAGAGCCTCCCCCACACTCCAAGGCCAAACATTTTCCCACAACCTTAGCCCAAACACCTCCCATCCATTTCCTCAACCTTATACCCCTCCACAAACACAAGAAGAGTCAAGCCTCGTGTCTCTCCTTGAAAGTGCCATGATTAACCAAGGCCAAATATTACAAAACTTGATGGTACCAATCACCGAGCCGACACCGAGGAGAGGGGATGAAGGAGAGGATATACCCACTTTCATGGTTGAGACCACCATGCCATCGGCCACCATAGACACATCTCAAGCCGATACCCCATTTTTCCATCACTACCACTTGGATGACGAAGCATTTTTTGATGATGATAGTGATGATGGGGTGATTTCTATAGGATCTATGGGAGAGACTTCTTGTCTTGATTTGGATACCCCATATGAGTCCTATGAGAGCACTGAGGAGTTTACAGAGATTATGCATACCGGCGAGGAGGATGTGCGTGAGGACGAGGACACCACGATCACATACGAGTGGTCCGCTCTACATCCACCTCCACAGTCATCTCTGTCGCAGCTTCCTCCTTGGTCTGTGGTCAACCATGAGGATGTCATTCAGGACATCGGTCAGATGGTGGAGTATGAGCATATCGTCGAGGAGAATGTGCATGAGGGTTTGGATACGATGGTCCACTTCATGGAGCCCGAGCCACATCTACATCTACCGTCGCTCTCCACTTCTTCTGCGACTGAGCATCTACTTGAGCATATTGTCCCTATTCAGGGAGATTTTCATACTCACTCTCACTCCACATTTGAGTCTCGCTTTTCACGTCCTATTTCTTTAGACTCATATATTTTTGACACGCCATATCTCTCGCAGGACACAGGATCTACTTCCCTTGAGGTATGCTGCGGTGCGTCACTACCTGGAGAGCTACTTCTCATGGAGAGCGAGAATTCGGTCGTCACTAGTACAGAGGATAGCGACCCATTCTCAGGGAGTATTCGTCACCCGTTTATTATTTTTCCATCTTATGTTGACGATTATCTCTGGGATACATTTATTTCGGGAAATAATTTCTTGCCATGGACTAATGCACCTTGTCCTTTACAGGTCACAGGTGGACACCTACGAGGGATGCTTGGAGGTGCATTGCTTGGGTCCATTGGCACACGTGGCACAGCGCTTCTGGCGGCGCCACAGAAGGAGCAGTTAGAGCAGCTACCTGCCCCACTCCAGATCTTGGATCCGCATATGCTTAGGTGTATCATAATCCAATAGTGTAAAAATTTACCGCTTTCTAGTTTAGATTTGAATAATCTCGTCTCCTCTCATTAGCGAGGGGAGCGTATCTAGGATTTGCTTTTGCATCTTAATAACCCTTCGTGTCGTGCCCTTCTATCATTTCACCATCATCCTCTTCCGAGGAGAATGAGCACACCGTCTATCCTGCATTTTGATTTCTTTCTTTTCTTTTCCGATCTTCCCCTTGCATATTTCTGCATCACATTGATCATATCATTTCTCTAGCATTGTCATGTTCAGCTTGGGGGAATTGATTTGTGTGCATGTTTTCGCGTGTCGTTGTCATGTGTTTGTGTCTATGTATTCTTTCGTCGTGTTTTATATCTTTTATTTGAGTGTTTCTTTTTCTTTATTTTTTTAGTTTCGTTCATATGTTTTTCATGTTTTTCACTTTTTGTGTCAGTGCGCACCCCCCCCCCATTTTCTTTGCCCTCCCGTATAAACTATTATTGCATTGAGGGCAATGCAAGTTTCAGCTTGGGGGAGTCGCACTTTGTGCGTCATTAGTGTCGTTTTTCTTCGTTTTTGAGTCATTTTCATCGTGTCTTTATTTTTTCTTTTCTTCTTTTTATTTCTTTCTCCTAGAGATGAACCCTATGATGAATCACCGCAAAAATCACACACACCTAGTATGGCATCGATAATCACATTCACTAACCCTAGGATATCGAGTCCTCTTGCATTTCATGCATCGTGGGTCCACTTAGCTTTTTGTGAGTCGTGCGTCGTGCCTAGCTGTTTGGTGTGCTTCTACTTTGTGATTTTACTTTATATACCTGTCCAGGAATGACCCCTAGATTATCATGCTTCGATTTGAATATGCAGTATTTATTTCTCCTGTCTGCTTCTGCATGCATTATATATATCGTACACTTCATTTCGCATGTGTCGGGATTCCACAATTAAGGACTAGGATAACCCATTTAGCCCATGCTCTAATTAGCGAGAATAGTTTCCTTTACCCAAGTGTTTAGATTTCGATTTCTTTTTTTTGTTTTACTTGGTGCAAATCCCCTCGTCGTGTACCGTTCTCCCACTTGGGAGAGTACACATGTGTATAGCCAAAAACCCAAAAATCCAAAAAAGGAGAAAAGAAAAAGAAAAACCCAAAAAGAAAAGAAAAGAAAAAAAAATTTGTATAGCCAAAAAGCAAAAAAAAAATACAAATACCCAAAAGCCAAAAAAATTCCCATGTGAATATTCTTTCCTACTTGCCGAGAATAAAGGGAAGGCGAGAATTTGCACCGAGTGTTCTACTCCACGTCATCTCAACCCCCATCGGTTTCGAAAACACTTGGCATAGGGACCTTCTAGCGATTATCTAGGCTATAGTGTGGTGATTTCCTTGTCCCTAGCTGTGGAGTCCCCGATGCATGATACGCTTCTATTCTTATACTCTTCTCATGCATGCTTGAGCTATTATTCGCCGCAATTTCAAATTGAATCGATATTTGGGTCTTTCTTTGGGTATGTGTATATGGAGCTTTATTACACATCGTAGATAGTGACACCGTCTGCTAGCACACGACCGCACTCACTCGCGATTCACCGCGTGGGCCCACGGCACTTGTCTGGACTCGTATTCCTTGGTTTAGTGATGTGATTTGGCATTTGCATGCTTGGTGTGTCGTTTTTTATTTTGTTGGCCCTGACGGGTGATCTAGGATATAGAGTTTTCTTTTTCTCTCTTTTTCTCTATTTTTCCTCTCCGAGCTCCTACTCTCACTCGTCTTCCTCGAGGACGAGGAAGAGTTCAGCTTGGGGGATTTTTACGTGCGTTTATATTTCATATATTTGCGCACGTTTTCTTCCGTGTTTTTCCGTATTTTACCGCCGTCTTGTATTTGTTTTCTCGTGTTTTCTTGTTTTCTTTCACTTTTCCGTGTTTTTTGGTATTTTGCAGGAATTTCTAGCATTTGGGACATAAAACGACGATATCTTGAGTCCCCGGAGCAACGGGAGGAGTCACGCGCGATCCAGATGGTCAAAACGATGAAGATTGCTATTTCTCAGCCCTCAACCGATCGGGTGGACCAGCTCACCCAATCGGTTGACGTACGCGTATCCGACCCGGACTGAGGCTGGAGTAAAGAGCATCTCACCCGATCGGTTCAGCGATCGGGTGAGTCAGTCAAAGTTCTCAGGAAAATGGAGCTGAATTCCAACCGATCGGGTGACCTTCACCCGATCGGTTCATCTGTAACCGATTCCTCCGAACAACGACCCGGTCACGCCACCTGCTATCCTCTGCGCCCGGTTGAAGCTCCCGAAGGTGACGGCCGAAGCAACAAGCTGCTCACCCGATCGGTTGACATTTCAACCGGTCGGGTGGCCTTTTCGTCCCCTTTCGCGTGTCGCTGCTCATTCATTGAAGATCTGCTATCATTCCAGAAGGATTTTGGGTGATCTCTTATTTTTCTAGCGTCGGCATCGTCGTTAGCTTTCCAACGATAGGTCGCATGCCTAAATCCGATTTTTCTAGATTTTTCTGGAATTTTCTGAGCGCAGCTATGTGCTGAAATTGGCAACAGTCTGGAATTTCATTTCACCCGATCGGGTGAGCTATCCACCCGATCAGGTGACCTCATTTTCTGTAGTTTCGTAGTCTCTGTTTATCCCACCCGACCGGGTGAACTTTCACCCGATCGGGTGGGCCGGTTTTGACAGTTCTGGACCCGAACCAAGAGGGTTTTTGAGGGGTTATATATTTGAGTTTTGGGACACGACTTGGGAGAGCTTCTTCTTGAGTTTTTAGGGCTTTTTCAGCCCCATTGCTAGAGGCTTAGGTTAGTTTAGATTAGGTCTTTTGTTCAATAAGTCTTGTAATGGATTGAAGACTCAATTGCAAGCTAAGTATTTTCTTCTCTCATTTTCTATTGTATTGTGTTATTTTCTTTGTTGCTTGATGGTGAATGTTTGTTTGTCATTATTATTACTTTCTATCATGTTCTTCACCATCGAGTAGTGTTTGATGAACCCTAATACGGGTTAGGGTAGGATTGATGCTTGGAAATTTACATTTGGCTTGGTTGCATGGCATGTGTTCGATGAAATGCGTCAATGTGGATTTCTAGCAATCTGGGTCCAATTCGTACGGCAACACACTAGTTGTGTTGGGGGTTGGGGTCCGGTGCTTGTCCAGTCAAGATCCGCTTCGATGTATTGCTAGAAATAACATTTGACCTATTTGGCCATTAGGGTTATGCGGGGGTGTTTCATTGTCATTGGCGGGAGAAAGACCGCCTCTGACCGTCGGGTCAAGGGGGAATAAACTTGGCGGTTGACTCCCTAGCCACAGCTCACGCCCCTAGTGTAGACATTGAGTCCTCGCGCATGGGAACGGCTTGGACAAAGTGTTGGGAGTTATCATTGTGGCCTTAATGCTCCCGGTTGCGGAAGGTGTTAATGGACATGGGAATGCCCACCGTCCGGAACCGGGTAGGCCTAGCGTACTTGGCACCGACCAGAATATCGGGCCATGGACGCTCGGTACCACCTTTTGGGGGCAATGTCTCACCCTGGGTCAAGTCAAATGTCAAGTGTCATGAATGCTCTAGCCCGTGTTAGCGGGGATTCGTTTCGTGTCTTTTTCATTTCTTCTCTTTATTTCTACACTCCACACATATCATCCGCGTAGCTAGCACACGACCTAGGCGAGGCTAGTAGCCATTCAAGCCATCCACCTCCCTGAGTTCGATAAACCCGCACCCTACACTAACCGTGCACTTGCGGTAAAATGACACCGCGCCCATACCGTAAACGGGGCGCCGGTCAAGGACTTGGTTTTGGTTTGAAAAACGTTAAAAAGCCCAAATTCAAGAAATTCCACAATGAACCCTCTATTGCAAAGAACATATATGCAAAGTGCTTTTCTTGTGATAGTGTAGGCCACACATCATATTATTGTAAATTTAGGAACACAAATATCAAGTTTAAACAAGTGTGGGTTCCTAAAACAATAATGGCTAACACCAGTGGACCTTGTTGGATTCCAAGGTCACACTTAACACCTTTCATGTAGGTGAGGTAGAGATTTGGCGAGGTGCAAATTTTTAAAGTCTCATTCTATTTCTAGCTCCCTAGCCAAATAGCGACGAGAAGGTATAATTTTTATCCATCTTTGCATTTCATTGCATACCTTCATAGATTGTTTTGTGTGCTTGATTTATTTTTGTTTGTGTGCTTGTTTGCATGATTTTTAATGTTTTTATTTCTGAAAAATATTTACAAAAAAATTGTGCTTAAAAGAATACCCTTTATGATTTATCTTAAGTGGTATTGTATGAATGATCAAATCTATCCCTTGTAGAAGTTAATTCATTATTGTTGTAGCTACATGAACATGTTGTTCTCTTTTTAGTAGCCATGACATGTCTCATAAATTTCGAATTTGACTTCTACACCCACATTTGCACTTTCACGATAATTGACTTTTTAGTGCTTTTGGAGATTCTTTTGAAGAATAATGAAAAGTGAATGTAGGAATGATTAATTTCTGAATTTTCTAAGGGATATGAAGTGTTTAGCCATGAATTAAATTTGAGCACAAAAGAATTGAAATATATATATGAAAATTGCTCCGTATGAAAAATGGATAAACTTCATGGCTAATACACGACCCACGAGTATCCAACTTATGCTACATGGGTAATCATTAGTGTCGGTGTAAATAACTCGTCAAGCAATGCCACCCCACATTTAAAAGTCCTTTTAGGCCATGTTTTGGGGCTTGGTAACTTGAACTCATCTTTGATGAGGTGGGAAAAACCAATCCTAGTGATATTCATGAAAATTGGAAAATGTGGAGTGATTTGGTTGATTTTTTGAAATTGAATCTCCTTTGGTACTTTATTGTCTATATCACTACATGTACACAAAGGTGGAGAAGTCTTGTTATGAATTCTATGAGCTTGAATTGTTTGCTAATTAGAAAACTCATGTAAATGTCAGGTATAACTTATAATAGTTTGTTTTTGCATAAGATATGTTTATGACTTCATTTAGCCCACTTTTGATGATAACAAAGGGGGAGAAAGAAAAAGAAAGATTTGGTGTGTCAGATGGAGTGTCGGTATTATATGTTGAAGGGGGAGCTTGAAAAATACATAAAGAGGGGGAGCTTGAGAGAAGGGGGAGCAAGATTCTATTTGCTATTCTTATTGTGTGTGCTCTGTAATGCGTGTATGTCTCATTCCATATCATACATACATCATAATGCGTCACACCCTTCAACACACTTCACACACTCATATATAATGTACAAATCTTTCATTGGTTTGTCATCATCAAAAGGGGGAGATTGTTGGACGCAATGATCTAGGAACTTTAGTTTGATGGTGACAAACGTGTGCGAACTATTTAATGTGTGTGCTAAGTGTATTTCAGGATTGGCAAAGCGGTAATTCTTGAAGAGATGACTAAGTCAACGTGTTGGAGGAATTGCTATCCACATAGGTAATGGACTTGGTCAAAGAGCTATACACAAAGCAATTTGACTTGGTCAACATGGAGGGAGATGGAATCAACTTGGCATTTGGTCAAATCAATTGGAGATTTATTGCCAATTTCACATCCAAATTTTTTTTCGATACAAACTTCAAATTTCTATTCCTTTTGGATTTGATGTGATCCTAATTAATCCTACCTCCTCCCCTATATAGACCCACCATCAATGAGATCTAGGAGATGCGGCCACAAAAACAAAAGAGGAGCAAAAGAAGTCGGCCAAAAGTATAAGAGCCAAAATTATTAGGGGAGTAGTTGCCAAATATTTATTTCTCTACAATAACACCATTGAGCCGCAAAAAAACTCTGAGAGAAGCTGCCGAAAATAATCCATATCATCATCTCTCCAAGGCCGCACCTTTTCTTTACCTACCAATCGAAATTCCATTAGGGCTGCGCGTTCATTGTCATTTCTAAAGCAGCCACATCATTTTTTATCAGCAGCCGTGGGTCAATTTTATGAGGCAGCCGATATTTTTATTTGGTGTTTTGAACCTAATCCTTTGAAGAGTAGGAGGTCCTTTGCTTTTCTCATTATCAAGGGGGAAAAGTTTTTTTTGGTCTATGTAGGTGCCGCACGAAAATCCCATTAAGAGTGGCACAAAAAGTTTTGAGAGGAGAGCACTTCGAAAATAATTTTTTGAAGAGCACGTTTTTTTTTAAATCTTGAAGCAAAGAGCAGATCGATTTTTTTTGTTGGGATTTCTCTATGCTGAGGCCAAATTGAATTGTCTTATTTCCTTTTGAAAAACTCAGAGCACAGCACCTCACAATTTCTTTTTCTTTGAAAGCCAAGCAAGCCTCTGCCTATTTTTTTTGAGCCGCATATTCTTTTGAGCCGTGGTTTTTTTGTTGGAAGAGCATTTCAAGAACAAATAATTGATACGCAGAAGAGAGAGCCGCACAACAATTATCAGAGGGAGCCGCAAGTTGTTTTGGAACACATCTTTCTTTCGTCTGCAAATCTCAAAGCTCTTCCACATCAAAACATAGAGAAATCAAGGGGAGTACCTAAACCAAAAGATTTAACTGCAGATATTTTCGTTTTTGATCTTGTGACTGAATTCTGCTAATTGGGTTTCTGCAAATATTTCTTGACAGGCAGACAAACAGGACGCGCACATATCCTTGCTGCCGTGACGTTTACCGTGTTACAACTTGGTGTCTACTTTTTGCATGACGTAAGCAACATTGAAGATTGAGTTTTGTGCATGCCAACTTAAGGACCATCATCTAGCGAGGAGTTCAATTGTCGCAACTTGAGGTGCCTACGACGAGACGACAACATCTAGTCAGATATAGATCTGACCCGTGCTGATTGACGAAGACATCGCCGCTACACGAACTGAGCCTTCTAAACTCTGTTCTTTATTATTTTGTGTAGTTGTTGTGTTAGATCTTCGTAGGGGAAACTTTACCATCTCTGGGGGTTATTTTGGGACTTGTCTGGTTGGGGCTAGACAAGTGGGACCCAGCTAGTTTGGGACTAGCTGGAAGAAAGCGTTACTAGGATTGATAGTAAGAGAAAACACAGTGAGTGGGGTACTGAGAGCCTGGCGAGTGTAGAGACGTAGAGGGTGCTCTCAGCGTGCTCTAACTTGTGGTTTTGTACCTATTGCGCTATTCAATACTAGTATCTGCTTTTGGGGATGGAGTGGGTCATTGGGGCGACCGAACCAGGGTAAATCTGCTATGTACTCTGTGTCTGCATTTTATTTACTCTGCTGCTACTATAACTGCGTGAGTTTGTTCGTGGGTTGCACGAATTATTTTATAAGCCTATTCACCCCCCCCCCTAGGCTAGGATCACTACAAAAAAGCGCGTTTCTAGTGTCCAACAATTTCGACACTAAAAGGGTAAAAAATCGACACTATAAGGTTCTAGTGTCGGTTTTTTTCTAGTGACGGACCGTCACCTAAAGGGGCGTCTCTAGAAGTAAAACCGGGTTTTAGTGTCGACTTTGGGACCGACACAACAACGTATGTTTTTGTGACAGATTAAGTCGACACTAGAGTAACATTCTAGTGACGGATAATGTCGATACTAGAGTACTGTTCTAGTGTCGAAATAAGTCGACACTAGAGTAAGGTTCTAGTGACGGAACAAGTCGACACTAGAGTAAGGTTCTAGTGACGTAACAAGTCGACACTAGAGTAAGGTTCTAGTGACGTAACAAATCGACACTAGAACAAGTATTCTTGTGTGTGAATAAATCGACACTAGAGCATATGTCATCTAGTGTCCACAAAAATCGACACAAAAAATAGATTCAAGATAACTAATTATTGACACTAGTTCACAGTTTGTCGACACAAAAAACATGTTTACGCAAAAGCTAATTTCCAAAGCTAGGCAATTTCAAATTCATATTTTTTTTTCAAATACATGTTCATAAATAAAAATGATACAATAAAATGGATAAATGAAAGTAGAGAGTATTCATTACTTGCAGTATGCAAACATTCTCTTAATCAAAATAGTTCCAACACTATTTTTCAAAAAAAAAAATACAAGCATTCACCAAAAAGTATCTGTTTGCCCTTGTATTGACCAAAAAGTATCTTCAACCTTTAATGTATCATCTCTCCTTGCCCTTATATCACCAAAAAGTATCTTCAAGTCCTCTGGAGCATCCTCTTGTTAAGCATATGTACCAAAAAGTATATTCAAATCCTCTATAACTCTAACCCTACAAACAAACAAAGTATATGAAAATAAGTTAAAGAACACACATGTTATTATAAGAGTTCTAGTAGCATGTCAAAAAACAGTAAATATGGAATATAAATATTAAATATGTACCTAGCAATGGAGTTCTAGTACCATGTCACGAAGTTGTTGCATTTGTAGATCCCTTACTAAATCCTGTTTTCGATTCTCCTCTATAATTTGTTTTTGTTCTTCCTCTCTTCGCATATATTCCTCCTCTCTTCTCTGTTGTTCATCCTCTCTTCGCCTATATTCATCATCTCATTTCTTCTGTTCCTCCTCTCTTCGACAATATTCCTCATCTCTTTGCATATGTTCTTCCTCTCTTGCAAGTTCTCGTTGACGATATTCTTCTAATTGCATTTGCATGGACATGATTTGAGAGGATGTAGTTCCACTGGATTGTGTAGAAGTAGAACCGAAACGAGCCTTTGCTGTCACACCACCGTGACAGCCACCGTCGAGACGATTCCTTGGCATCGAAACTGTAGTTACAGTGGATCAAGCCATCGAGACCAGTGGAGATGAAACTCAGGGGTTGTTGTTGAACTTGGGGCACATGAGGTACCCAGATGGAGAAATCCTCTGCAGTAACTAGATCTTGGTCCTGCATATATAGCATAAAGAAAAGAAAGCCCACGAATTCAATCAATCAATCACGTAATTATAACAAAAAAACAAAGGGCAGTAATATGCAGAAACTCTACCTTGTATGATCCGCCAACATCATCGATGAGCAAGTCTTCAAAAGAGCAGCATTATTCGAGAGGCTCATCCAAACCTCAGTAAGAAGCCATGTTTAGATGCATCATCGTCTTGTTTTGGTCGCCCAGGGTGTGATGTTGGACAACTTTCGGATGAGCGTCCTGATGATGTTGAGGTAATGGATGTTTTCATCTGCACATATTGTGAATCTTTTAACTACTGAACATGCTGATGGTATGTCTTATTGGTTAAATGCAACCTAATACATCTATAAAACATATAACTGCCACCTAATACATCTATATTTAACATGCTTGTTGCATCCACATGCATGATTAAATACAAAATCTTAGTCATTCTGCATTTAAAATATGAGAACTCATAGATTGGATCTGCATATGCCTAATTTAATCTCTTACCTGCGACGTCTTAATTCTCTCCATTGGTGGTACCAGTAACTTATCTGTACATCTTCAACCGAAGCTGCCGACCCTCCCCTCACTATGCTTCCGATGCTAGCAAGAAAAAAAAATTGATCGATCAATGATACCACGTTACAAGAAGCACCAAGAGCACCAACAAGGTCTCAATTTGAAATTAGAGCATAGAGCATCTATGTCCCCCATTCACAAACCTGATGCCATGGCCAGGTCCATAAACAACGCGATTTACATGGACATCGTAAATAAAATCTCCAATTGATATGCAATCATCACCTGCACTCCAAAGAGAGGGTATATCATGAGCTGCATGGTCAGGTCTATTGCTAGAGGGAAGGGATGATCTTTACCTGTTTGTATGGTGCTGGGAGTCTTGGAATGGATACCGTCATATGCAGAAATTAGCATCAGAAATTAGCACCACATGTAATCACATGTTTATCAAAATAGTTGCCTATTTGCTTACATTAAAACAAATATGGTAATGCATCAAATAACAAATGCACACATGGCATTTATCCAGAACCATATAACAATATATGTGCAAGTATACCCTTGAAATTGATAGACAATAATTAAATGTGCTAAATCATAATTTTTTATATTGCCATGTTCATATATGTTTGGTGCAGTCAACACAATGCATTTCAAACTTGCAATAGTAAATTAGGTGCTTATATTGCAGATGGCATCAGCAGTTGCTCTTGCAGGTGACAATAATTAAATCGTAGTTATCAACCTCATACAGGAAATCCCAGGATTGAATGCAATTTAAAATGACTCCAGTAGTTAAAAAACTATTCATATAGGAAATCATGTCAACAAGCAAAACAACTACGATCAATGTGCAATAACAGGTGGGGCATCAACAATTGCTAAATATGAGAAACATGCTAAAAGAGAAACAGTATAGAAACAAATCCAAGGTTAACCTGCAATTTAAGTTGGAACCCGCAGATGATGTTGAGCGCATCTTGATATCCACACTGGTATTTCTGAGGGCTCCAGCCTTCCATAATTCCCCACCAACAATCAACAATCACCCCGTCAACGTGTAAGGCCTTCTGATGCGTTAATTCTTGTCGTAAAGCTTTAGGATCAACCAATTGGCAGTAATTGTTGATCATGCCCGTCTACAAAAGCAAAAACAATGAAACGATTAAAACAAGAACAGAAATTGAGAATGGCATCTCGGCTAGACTATGCAATATCACTTCCAAGTCTCCAACCAATGTGTTGTGTTACGCCGGTGTGGAATTATGAATGGAATGGTTTCGACAAGTGTAATCATGGCGGTTAAACATACACATGAATCAAACATTTTTGCATAAAATTCAAACTTTGTGAAACCCCAAAACATCAAAATATGCTTGCAAACTTACAGGGAGCATCACATAAACTGGAATGTAGGGACTTCCACCAAAGGTGCCATCAGATTCTATCCTTTCCTGTATCATCTGATGAATTGAACAAATATCAAATATGCACAGAAGTGCTATTTTTTAAAAATAAAATAAAAACAAAAATGGTATATGAGGAAGCAGGAGCCCCGACACGAAGTCTTCGATCCTTTCGATCAGCCTCCCCACGAACTCCCCCTCTTTGGGTATCGTCAGGCCGAAGACGAACGCGTCGAAAATCGTGTGGATTCCGATCAAGTCGGTCATGAAGCCGGAGATCAGGACTCCGGCCAGGGTCAAGCAGACCCACGCCTCGCTTATCCCCCCTGCTTCCCCTGTATATTCGTATTAAATTGCCAAAGTGCAACAAAATAGGAATATTGTAGGCTCACCTTCTGCTCTTCTGGCCACCCAAGCCATCGCCGGCCGAACGGCGACCATCTCAATGGCAACAAAATCAACCCCACACAGCAGCACCCACAACGATATCAACGGGATCCGGTAATGCTCGTCGCCAGACAACGCCACGGCCAGAGCAAGCAGCACCCACGCGGCGACGTCGTTGAACACCGCGGCGGCCATCGCCGTCTCACCCATCGGCGTGGTCAGCATCTTCAGCTCGGCGAGGATCCGGGCGAGCACAGGGAACGCGGTGATGGAGATGGAAACGCCAATGAAGACGAGGAACGGGGCGTAGCCGGCGGCGTCGGCGCCCGGGACGGCGCGGCGGAGGACGATGGCGGTGTCGATTGCACAGATGAAGGGGAGGGAGATGCCGACGACGGCGATAAAGAAAGCGCGGAGGCCGGAGCGGCGGATGGAGCGGATGTCGAGCTCGAGGCCGACGAGGAAGAGAAAGAAGAGGAGGCCGATGCTGGCGACGGACTCCAGGATTGGGGTGCTCCAAGAGGGGAAGATGCTATGGAGGTAGGACTGGTTCCGGCCCAAAGTCGACGGCCCAAGAATGATGCCTCCCATAACAAACATGGTTGCTCTCAAGATTAATTAATTCGTAGACAAAAGAAAGAGACTAAATTAAGAGAGAGAGAGAGAAAGCAATTACATACGACGATCTCGGCGATGACTTTGGGCTGGCGGATGGGGCGGAGGACGAAGGAGAGGAGCCGGCTGAGGACGATGCAGATGGGTTCTGATTGGGGTGAGTTCGCCGCAGAGGGAAATTTAGGGCTTGGAGCGGGAATCGGGAATTTTTCCCGCGGCTATCGCTTGGGGAGCGGGATCGTGAAATTTAGGGCTTGAGTGCCCGCGGCTAAGGCTGTGGGAGCGGGATCGGGAATATTAGGGCTTGGGGATCGGTTAATCGCTATTAAGCGATTATATGTAAGTATATTTTTTAATAAAAATGCTTACGTAACGATTATCATAGCGCTAATATAAAACGTTATGTAAGGTATTACTTGGATAGCGCTTTAACAAAAAGCGCTATCTAAGTGTTTTTTCACTTAATTTGATTTATTTTTATTTTCTATAAGTGCAGAAGCGATATAAAAGAGCTCACTTAGATAGCACTTATTAGAAGCGCTATCTAAGTGGCGTTACCTAAGCCCAAATCTGTACTAGTGGTGGGATTTAATCTGCGGCAAAAAAAATTCAGGATCGAGCGGGAGAAATTGAGGCGGAGGTAGCCGATCCGTGGCAAAAATTGAGCAATTTCCTTCGCGCGCTCCATCCGCGGCAAAAAATTTGATGCGGCGCAAAAATTTTTGATCGTGGTTGGGGGCAAAAAGTTTTGATCGCCTGCAAATTGAGACGATCCGCACAAAAAACCCTTGAGCTGCTAGACACGTTGAGCATTTTGTTAAACATGTTTCAATTTATTTACCGGTTTGCCATTACATTTGGTAACTTTAACAAATACCAAATATATTTTGCAAAATGTGTGATGTGATTAGCATCTTTATAAAATGCGGTCAGATTTTTATCAAAAATACTTGCATGTCCATTCCATGTGATATTAGTAAAAAAACATATTGTATTTTTATCGACGAAAATGACTGTGGGTGTTCTTCTGATATTACCGACGGTTTGGAAGAACCATTGTTAATGACACATATTGTAGTAGTGTATATCAGTAAAAAGTATACGTTCTAGTGTCAACCACCAAGGTTGACCCCAGAAAGTATATGTTTTAGTGTCAACCAACAAGGCTGACCTTAGAAAGTATACGTTCTAGTGTCGACCACCAAGGTCGACCCTAGAAAGTATACATTTTAGTGTCGACATCTGCAGCTGACACAAAAAAATCACCTACTAGTGTCGACAATTTATCATCTTGTGTCGACAACTTAAGATCGACACAAGATATGAGCTCTAGTGTCGACATATATGTAGGAATCGAAAAAATGGCTTTTCTAATGTCGACTTTCTTCTACCGACACTAAAAGTATACTTTTAGTGTCAGCAAATTTAAGTCGACACTAAGTTTGGTCATAAGAAACTCACTTTTTTGTAGTGGATCCAGATCCAACAGACTATTGCCCTGCTGGCAGCCTATAATGGTCTGATTTATGTCCCTTTTTAACCGTTGGAGGTGCATTTTGGTCAAGATTTTGGACCCGAATGTTTCTCTATATATAGTGGGTTTTTAGCTTTCATTTCTAAGTTTTTAATATCATTTGAAAAGAGAAATCAAGCTTTTAAGCTTAAAAGTTTTAAAAAGAAAACCATCTCTCTTTGGCCAAGTCTTTGTAAAGTTTTTATCTTTACTTGGACATTCATCTTGCTCTTCCTAGAGCTTCACATATATTCTTTAGAGATCACGATCATTCCTTTAGCTTCACTTCTACACAAAGAGCTTCAACTTTGGCTATATGTAATTATATCTACAAAAAGCATTATAAGTATTCTCACTTGAGATTGTGAGAGAAAATCCTTATCGGAGACAAGGTTTTTGTAAAGCCCTCTTGTAGGGAGGCACGGGTAAATCCTCATTGGAGGTGAGGTAGTTGTAACTATTTCTTGAAATAGTGGATTAAGGCCCAACAGATTTGGAGACTGGATTAGCCTTGGAGGGATGAACCAGGATAAAATACTTGTGTTTGCGATTGTGATCTTTCTTGCTTGTTATTTTCTCTTTACATTACGCTGCTTATCTCATTATTACAAGTAAGTTAGTTGATTAAGATAAAATTAGGTAACACTATCTTAGGAAGAATTTTCTAGAGAAACTTTATTATTTCATAAAAAACTTTTCATCCCATCTAGTGTTCTCCTTACCATCACAGGATCCCAACACATGGTATCAGAGCCCGATACAAAGATGGCATCAACAAGCATCACAACCACTCAAAGGCAAACTCCACCCATATTTGATGGATCCAACTATCAACATGGAAAAGGAAGGATGATGGCCTACATTCGATCCATTGACGTCAACTATTGGAAAATTATGGAGATGCCATATTGCACATCTACCACTCCCAAATCTCAATGGACCAAAGAAGAAGATTTAGAGATTAGAAATATGGAGGTAATAGAAATTATATTTTATTTTGAATAACAAAATTTTCCATCGTGTGTCAGGAGCTACAACAGTAAATCAACTATGGCACTTGATAGAGGAGGAAGAGGAATCTACTTCTGAGAGTTCATCTTCCAAAGAAGAAAGAGATAGTTCATACATGTGCTACACGGCACAAATGATTAATGAGGTAAACTTTACCTCTAATGATGAGGATGATAGTGATTTAATTGTTAAATACAATAATTTAGTTGAGCACATAAATCTTTGTAGCATGATCTAATATATAAAAAATAAAGCATAATACTTTGTTGCATGATCATGAATGTTTGAAGATTGAGCATGATAACTCTTTTGTTAGATTGAATGATGCTAACCTATTAATTGAAAAATTGAGAATTGATAGTGATTGATTAGTTGTTGAAATTCTTTGTTCATGGATGAATGCAAGAATATTAATGGTAGAATTGAAATGATTTTTAGTGATTTATCTTTGAGCAAAAGTATGCATGAAGAGCTTGTTTCAAAATTTGATAATTTTAAGAGCAATGATATCTTGAGTACAATTTCTTCGTGTAAATATGATTATATGCCTAAGAATATTATTAGAAGTAAAAGGAATCATTTTGATCTTTTGCATGCTAAAAAGAAGAATTATGCTTTTATGTATAGAAAATTTGCATGCAATAAATTTGTGAAATCCAATATTTCTGATTGTTCTATTCATAAATTGGATTTTACTAATCATGTGATTATGCATCCATATGCTAAGAAGAATTCCATGTTCATGCATAGATTATATGATAATATGTTTTGGGTTCCAAAGCATTTGAGCTTTATTGATAGAAATGCATATATGCATAATGTTGTGAAGAATATGCATGATTCTAGAAATTCTTTGTATGCTAGGAAAACAAATCATAAATGGGTTTGGTTTTCTATTGGATGATCTTGCTTGAACCCAATAGTTGAGTATCCATGCTTATTGTCTATTCTTAGGATACTCAAGTTTAAGGTATATAGAATAAAATTTGATTGATTTCACCCCTTAATTAACCCCATGGACTCAAAAGAAAAGAGTACCAAGATCTTTATTTTCTGGTACTTAAATTTGATTAAATTTGATAGGATTATATGGTTGCCCCCATATTTCAAAAAACATGCATAATTTTAGGGAGAGATTCAAAATTATGAGCAACTTTGCAAGGGGAGCCCTCATATTTGTGCAAGCAAATTTTTCTACTTAAAGTATACACTTTTACATACGTGGTATTCATATGTGTATCATTTACTCCCATTGCTAGCATATTGAGGCACAATACACTTTAAATTTACTTGACATAGAGATATTTGAATGAAAGGGAGAGTATTTTTTAAAAGCTTGCATATTTTTTCAAAAGGGAGAGAGATAACTTTTATTGAATATCCTTTTTAATGATAACAAGAGAGAGAAATATTTGATGAACATGCATAAATAATATGAATTGATACACTTTCACTTGGTATCTAGAATATGTGTTTTGAACTAATAAGTTGTGTTGCAGGAAATGTAAGTATTAATCATATGTTCATATTATTTTGCATTCATGTTTGTCATCATTGAAAGGGGGAGAATGTTCGATATTGAGTCACGCCATATAGTTTTGATGATGAGCAAAAACATGTCATCTAACACATGAGTGCAAGAATACAAAGCAAATCAAACAAGCACTCAAATGATTAGTGAGCTCAACAAGGCCAAGAAGCTACGGAAGCAACGCAATGAGCTTGAAGCATTGAAAATACATCAAGGGACTTCAATGTAATATTTTATATTTGATGTAATTTTATTTTCCTTGTCTTTGAATATTAAAGCCTTGTTTGAAGCTCACACACCTATAGGAACACTTTAAAATGGTTCAAAATGCTTTAAAATATTAGAATAGTGTATCCTATAATTTCTGATACAAATCTGCGTATCAGAATAGTTGCCAACTATTGGTTGTATAGGAATCGACTACTAAGTAATATGATGCCGTGGAGATTTACTAGAATGCAAGAGTAGCCGACAACTGTGTTATAGGGAGTCGACTACTGAAGTCAATAGTCGAATACCAAATGTACATTAGTCGACTACTCCCCTGCTGGCAGCTAACAACAGTCGGATTTCTACCCTTTTTTCTGACCATTGGAGGTGCATTTTGGTCAAGATTGCTTTCTTTACTTCATTAATCCCTAGCTAAGCTGTAAAATCCGCGGAAAAGAACAAAAAAGAAAAAAATGTATACCCAACTATTCCTCTATATATTGGAGGTTTTTCATTTTTCATTACTACGTTTTTAAGATCATTTGAAAAGAGAAAATCAAGCTTTTAAGCTCAAAGTTTTAAAAAGAAAACCCTCTCTCTTTGGCCAAGTCTTTGCAAAGTTTCTATTTTTACTTGGCCATTCATCTTGATCTTCCTAGAGCTTCATGTATATTCTTTGGAGATCAAGTTTCTTCATATAGCTTTACGTCTCCACAAAGAGCTTCAACTTTGGCTATATGTAATTGTATCTACAAAAAGCATTGTAAGTATTCTTACTTGAGATTGTGAGGGAAAATCCTTATTGGATACAAGATGTTTGTAAAAGCCCTCTTGTATATGGAGGCAAGGATAAATCCTTAATCCTGATTGGAGGTGAGGTGGTTGTAACTATTTGTTGAAATAGTGGATTAAGGCCCAACAAAGATTTGGGGACTGGATTAGCCTTGGAGGGGTGAACCAGGATAAAATACTTATGTTTGAGATTGTTATTTTTTACTTGTTACTTACTTACTCTTTACATTCTGCTGCTTATCTCATTATTACAAGTCGTTGAGTATTGGATTCTCTAATTTGGTTTTGATGATGAACAAACATAATTAATTGTGACTAACACCCTGTTTTGATAAATAGCATCATCAAATGTAGATCAAAGCTCTATCAAATGCGACAATGATATGAAGTGATGACATGAGGATATCGAGAGATGGACTCAAGGATTTAATAGAAGCTTTCAAGGAATTCAATAGGAAGCGAAGGGGATTAATATGTAATATTTTAAATTCTTTACTTCTTTTTTGAATTAGAATGTTAAGCCTTGAATATCTTGTTATAAGCACTTACTTGTCACACACAACACTTTAGATCATTCATGTGTTGATTCCATAGGGTTAGATAGGCATTCAGCTCAAATTTGAGCTTTCAGCCCTTAACCAGACGTCTGATGTATATCGTCCAGACGTCTGGCGTGCATGTTTTAGGATGGCCTAGAAACCCTTATAGAATATACGTCTGATAGTGTCTTCTCAGGCATCTGCACAGTTGGGCAGACGTTTGGGAGAACACCTACAGACGTCTGGTATTGTTGGTCATAATTTCCAGTAATTTCATTTCTTCTGATCTGACCCGGCTGTTAAGACTTCTGATGCTGTTGAGCCAGATGCCTAAACAGTCTCTCAAACATCTGGTACTCCTTCTTCAGTCGTCTGATATTTTTTGCCAAAAATTCCAGTAACCATTTTCCTTTGGCTTCACTGTTAAGACATCTGATGATGTATTGCCAGATGCCTGAATAGTAGCACAAACATCTGGGAACCTTTTAGTAGACGTTTGTCGACTAGCCGTTAGATTGCATTTAAGGCTATGTCAGCATAGTACCCCAATCGCCTGGTGTGTCTTCTCCAGTCGACTGATGTCTCAGATTTCTGCCCGTTACATGCCGTTTTCAACATTTAATGCTGGAGATATGTTGAGGGATTTGGTGGGATTTTTGGGTGATATAAATAGGGACTTAATGCATTCAATTTAGTCTTCTTGGAACATTTATTAGCTATCATTCAAAGCATTCAAGCTTTCCTCAAGCATTCACGTCTTCATCTTCTACACTTGTCCTCAAGCTTCAAAGCCCACACTTCAAGCATTTATTGCTTCATTCTTGGATAAGTAGTAAGTGATCCCATCTCTTACATTAGAGCACATCACACACTCCTCTTTGCCTTATTTCATAGTAAGATTATTTAAGGTATATGATTGTGTACTTGTTTCAAATTGATTGTTTCAATTTCTCCATTTCATTTCTTGAGATATTTACTCTCGGGTTGTGAGAGTGGACCATTTTTGATTTGTGGGAAGTGGTGTGATAAAGTTTATTGGATTTACACTTACCGGTATTTGGCAAGTGAGATATTAGTGGATCAGTAATCACTGGTGGGTTACTAGTGGATTGCTGGAGTAGGATTCCAATGAGTCGGGATTTGACTCAGGGGAATCCAAACCAGGGTATATTCTGTGTTTGAGATTGCTTTTCTGAGTTGTTGTCTCTATAATTTTATTTCCGCACTCTTGGTTGCATAAGGATTTTAAGTAGGCATAATTTCCTTTTTAATTTTATAAAACATTATTTCACCCCCCCTCTAGTGTTTCTCCCATAGTTTCAAGTCCTATAATTGGTATAGAGCTTGACAAAACTATGTCAACCGACGACGAAAACAACCGTGATGGTGCATCCTCTATTGTCGAAGGCCAATCTACCATTCACCCCCTTCAACGGGTCAAATTTCAGGTATTGGAAGGCTCGTATGGTGATCTTCCTAAAGAGCATTTATCTATGGAGAACGGTGGAGAAGGAGTACGTCGAGCACCTCAAAGAAAGACTTCTCCAAGATGACTCCCGTTCAAGTGGCCGTGGAGGCAAACAATGCAAAATCGATGAATTCACTTATTTGCGCTTTGACTACGACGGAGTTCAACAAGGTGTCGAACTACACGTCTGCATATCAAATATGGAACCACCTTCTAGTCACACATGAAGGGATGACACATGTGAAATTATCTAAACTTCATGTTTGTGTACAATGCTTTGAGATGTTTCAAATGCAGGACAAAGAGAAAATCTCGAGCATGGACGCTAGATTCACGGATATTGTGAATGACTTAGAAGCACTTAGGAAGACATATACCCAAGTAGAGAAGGTGAGAAAGCTCATCATGGCCGTCACTCCAGAATGGAAGAAGAAGAAGATGGCCATCGAGGAAGGCAGCGATATGAGCACATACACCGTGGAGAACTTCATTGGCAACCTCAAGGCTTATGAGGTTATGAAAGCGGAAAGAGAGCAAATGGATGCTCAAAGGTCACTTTCCGAGTCAAATAAGAAGGCCTTTTAAAGCCTCATTGGATAATGGGGAATCTGATGAAGAGATGTACTTGGAGTTCATGGCCCTCATGGCCTGGAACTTCCAAAAGTTCGTCTGAAAAGGTAACTTCAAACCCTAGGGTAAATTTGATTCTTCTAACCTTCCACGCTATGCTATAAATGTAGCAAGACATGAAACATCAAGAAGGATTGTCCCATGCTTAAGAACAAAGACAAGTGGAATGCTTCCAAGTTCAAGAAGGGAGACAAGTACAAGGAGAAGAAGAAGAGTTTGATTAGAACAAGGGATGACTCGAGCGATGATTCGAGTAACAAGAATTCGGATGAGGAAAAGGGAGAGGTTGCGCACAAGTGCTTCATGGCACAAGAGGACTCTCCAAAGGACATTCCGAGCTATAGCAATATTGACTCGGATAAGGTAACTATAGATGATTTATGTTTGGCTAATGAGCAATTATTTGATAGGAATAAAAAATTGGTCAATTCTTTTATGCTTGCTGAAGATAGATTAGCTAGCCTCACTACTTCATCCATGTCTATCACACCGCATGATAACACCACAATTGACACACTTATCAATGAGAAAGCTACCTTGCTTTCTCAAAACGACACAATGAGAAATGTGGTTAAATCCCTCAAATCTCAATTGGATGGAGTCCATGTCGTTGAGTGTGATGACATTGAGATTGAAGCACTTCGATCTCAAAACACTCTTTTGGGAAATGAGAACTTGACTCTCAAATCCTAAGTGCACGAGCTCACTTCACGTATATCCAACTTGGATACTAATATTTCTTCACTCACAAAGAAAATGAGCTCATGTCTGCCAATGTTGACAGGTTCAACAAAGGCAAGGACGAGTTAAATGCATTACTTAAGAACCAACTCCCCACAAATCACCGTGGTGGACTTGGTTACTCAACAAAAAATGTTACAACTCACGCACCACCTATAGTGGAGTTACTATAGATTTTATGAGGCCTACATCCGGTGCATCCACGAGTGGAGCCCATAATAGCTTGGATAGTTAACTTACCAAGAAAAGCTCAATTCCGACACAAGCTTCATTTGGAAAGAAACCCACCAAGGGTGGAGCTCCAAAGAAGGGTCATGATTTCATGTACACTTGCATACATACACGTAGGAGAGCACCTACACACCATGCTCCTACATATGATGATTTTTATGCACCGCATCCTCGTGCACGTTCAAACACTCACATGAGACACCTCATGTTCATACCTATGCACATGCTTATGCACAACCACCGCATACACATAAGCATGCTCATCTACGTATTCCATATGTTCCACATTCTCATGCATCACATGCATACACTCATAATGTGAGACCACTTGTTTATGCACACCATGCACGCACGCGCGCGCGCACACACACCATGCAACACCACATGCCAAATATCATGCACACCCACACTACTATTACCCATATGCTCCTCACAATGTGTATGAACAAACACATTCACCACTATCACCACTATCACATCCTCGTGATTATGAGCACTCCCCCACCTGCACACCACATGCACCACGTAGACGTCAACAACCAATGCATGCAACTTCTAGGCGTAGTACACCCAAAACTTACACCATTTGGGTTCTAAAGGACACAAGCATAGAAGATAGGAATTAATACATGCAATCCTATTTTCATAATGTGATGAATAATGATAACTATGTTGGGAAATCTAAGTCCACTTGGACTAGATTTCCAAAAGGCTAATCCCCTTGGACCCAACATGCTTGGGTACCATGTTGTAACGACTGGTTTTCATGTATCTGGATTAATTATATTATATATATGTTTTGGTGGATTTTCTCCTTATGTGTGGTTTTCGTCTCCGTAGCTTTCATTTTCGATTGTTTTGTCGTGATTTTCTAGCTTCTTCCTTAGAATCGTCGATTTCCGAGTAATTCATTCGTGACGGGCTTCATATCGGTCATATCTTATTGTTAGATCAATCCTAGGAGTCTTAGGAATCGATCCCGGAGCTTCGCGCTCCATTTCGGAACTTTCTGTGCATGTTAGCCGGTACAAGAAGGGGAACCGACCGACTAGATGACGATTTAGTCGGTCGGTAAACCTTCATGGACCGACTAGTGGGCTTTGTAAATTACTCAGGAGTTACTGTTTATCGTTAGTCGGTCTAAGAGCATTGGTCGACCGACTAGGTTGCAAACTAGTCGGTCAGCAATCGTTCTTTAACCGACTAGCTCTATGATCATTTTTGATACCAAGTACTATTCATTCTTAGTCGGTCTAAGAACGTTCATCGACTGACTAGATGATAAACTAGTCGGTCAGTAGTTGTTCTTTGACCGACTAAATCTAAATCCTATTTTTGTACAGGAGTTACTGTTTGGACTTAGTCGGTCTGCGTTGGTCAACTGACCGACTAGTTCCCAAACTAGTCGGACAGTGGTTGCTCTTTGACCGACTAATCAGTGTCGAAACCCTAATTTCTGGGCAGCCGCCAGAACTTCCTATTTAAACCCCTCAAACGTTTTCTTTTCTTCTTTCATTTCTCCTGAGCCTCCTTCTTCCCCAAATCATCATCCATCTAACCCTAGCCTTCCACCTTCATCAAGAGCCTCTCCCCCTCGCCATTTTGGCCGGCCACCACCTCTAGGTCGCCGGAAAACCCCCAAAAACCCCCAAAACCCCATTTCTCCAAACTTCTCCATCCATTTCCAGATCTGAACCATAGGGTTCTCCGGATCGTTTCTTCCGTTGTCGTGCTTGCTCGGCATCATTCTTCCGCTCCGATACGGTAATAGATCGATCTCTTAATGTTTTCATAACCCATTGTGTTTTTGTGAAACCCTAATAAAACTAGGTTGGATGTTGGTCTAATATTGTTTTGCCATGGCAGCGATCTCATCTCCGTAGTTAGCATTTGTGTGACGGCCTCGTTGATCGTCATCCTTGGTGCTAGGCAAGTGAAACTTGCCACTTAGGGTTTTAGGCCATGTCTTAGGCCATTTGCTTGTTGTAGGCGTAAAAGAGATTAGGCGACGAAATGATACTCGCCTAGGCGCAATTTTAGGAACTAGCTTGATAACGAAGCTAGATCCGACATTTATCATGTTGCATAACTACCATGTCATGTTTAATTTCCATTAACGGTACGCGAATTAATTGTCATGTCATTGCATTCTTTAAGTGTTCCCGTGATTGCGTAGCTCCGCTACACCTTGTGAAATGATTGAGGCTAGGTGCACCCCTATGCCAAATGAAATACGCTCCTGGGTTGTGATCCAGGAAACGAGCTCTTGTGCGGGGCAACCCTGGCTCATTTACTGAGCTCATGTACAGGAACCCTGGCTCGTTTACACGTGGGTATTGGGGTAAGAGTTAAGCGGCCAATCAACTGGGAGTCTGCCCGATCAGCAACTGCAGTGGTAAGGCGTAAACTCTGGGTTCTGGGGTAGTGTTAAGCGGCCAATCAGTGTGAACGTCCAACAGTTCAGCTGTAAGGCGTAAACATCTACAAACAACTTGAAACGTGACTAGTGAAAAGATTGAGATTGTTAGTAGCTTGGCTACCCTTGGCATGCCTTGATAAATTGCTCTCTTGCACTTATTGTTTCACCATGTCTTACTTGTGCACTCATACCATAACTGCCATGTCATGCATACTATAACTGCTAGGTTGTTAGTTTACCTTACTTTCAGTTTCCTTGCCCAAGTCTTTTAGACTTGCTGACATTTGCCCCTTTACTCTTTTGGGTGACACATGTTAGATCCTGAGCCTAAGTTCATTGTAGAGGACGAGGTGTTTGCGGACACCGAGCCCGAGCCTGTGTTTGGCAAGGAGTACGTGGACACTGGGGACCAGTCCTAGTGTCTTTGTTGAGCTTTCCCCTTTTTGTTTTAGACTGATGTAGTTGTCGGTGCGCAGCTGATCACTCCTTATTTTACACTTTTTTTCCGCATGTTTGCATGCCATTTGGATCGCCCAAATCATGTTTTTCACGATATATCGACGATATTGCGATGCTTTTCACGATTTGTTGTTTTTGTCGCATTTAAGGTGATTTGGAGCGATTGGGAGTGATCTCGAGATACGCCTACTCCAGAGTGTCACCGACGACCTCCCCGAGGGGTATTTTGCTGTTGGAGAGGAGCGGAAGAAGAACGGACGTCGCAGGAGCGACGAGGAGGCCAAAACAAGCTGTTTGGGCATTTTTGGTGTCCCACTCGGCCGAGTGAAGGAGTCACTCGGCCGACCAGCGAGACACCGCTCGACCGACCAGATCAGACACGATTCATATGTGCACTCGGCCGAGCGACGGAGACCACATCGGCCGAGTGACGAGATCCCGTCCGCCCGAGTGGCGCCCAGACGAAGCCATTCATAAATCGCCAACTTACTGTTTTTCGGCTGCCTGAGCTTCAGAAGACCCACTCGGCCGAGTGGATAATCCCGACCGCCCGAGTACCAAGAAGCCATCGGCCGAGTGACGACAACTCACTCGGCCGAGCCGCCCCCGAAGTGAAGACCCCTGAAGATCAAGACTTACTAGAAATTTACAGGGTTTCTCACTCGGCCGAGCGACTTTTGTCACTCGGCCGAGTGCGACGCGCTGCCTGTAGCGAAAATTGCGGATTTCAGGCTGCGCAGGGGTATTTTGGTCACAGTTTTTGGACGATTATGGGGGGTATTTAACCCCTGTTTTTACCCTAGTTTGGAGAGCTTTCTCTTAGATTTTTTGTAGCTTTTTAGATTAACTTTTTAGCTTTATTCTTGTGATTGGAGAGGAGACAAAAGTTGATTTTTGTTGGATTATTTGAAGAACTCAATTGGTTTGTCTCTTTTTACTCTAAAAATTCTATTTTTATTGCTTATCTCAATATTGTGATGAATTCTCTTGTTTATTTCATTGATTATTTTTGTGATTGTGCTATGAATTGTGAGTAGTCTCCACGTCTTGGGGCGTGGGGATGAACCCTACAAGCCCAATTTCATATTTGTGATGAATTGGTAGAAATTTTGCTAGAATTGTTATTAGGGATTAGTTTGGGAGCGATTTACTACGGATAGCTAGGAGTTCATACCGATTGGGATTTGCAAGAGATTGGATCCCAATTCGATAGGAAACCCTAGAAATCCGAATTGGGTTGGAATCGAATTTCCGTAGTATCGGTTTGCAAGAGATTGGACCGATACTAGGGTTCCCGGTTGCAATTCCGTGCCGATACCCGTTTGCAAGAGATTGGACGGGTAGGAACTATCCCAACCTAGGTCGTGGGCCGAGTTTGCAAGAGATTGGGCTCGGTGCGCGATTGAACGATGATGTTGATCCTCATGCTAGCTTCCCTAGGCTAGGGTTTGCAAGAGATTGGACCCGAACCTAGGATAGTTATAGACCGGCAACAGCACGAGAGCGTGAGCTTGGTTCTACATTCAGTTGTAACTAGTTCATCCAAAATCTTATTCTAGCAATTTTGATACCGATGAACCACATTTACGAAATACGGTGAGTAGCGGGAATTCCCCATTCCCTAGACGTTCTTTATTTGATTTGATATTTCCGTACTTTGTCTGACGATTGTGACAGGATCGCCAAAGGCAAATTTCTCTCTTCTTAAATAGCCAGGTTGATTAGAACAAGCACGGTCATTCGTCCTCCCTGTGTTCGATAACCCGCTCGCTGCTATACCGTGCGCTTGCGGTAAAACTACAACCGTTCTTTGGGTTGCATTCCGGAGCGATCAAGTTTTTGGCGCCGTTGCCGGGGAGGGTATTTTGACGGTGTTCGGCATCGACCACCCGGTTATTTCTTCTTTCTCTCTTTCTTTACTTTCTTCTATATCTTGTTGTAACTTTGTTCGCAGCCCTATTTGCATATTCTCCCCGTATTTTGCATAAGATCTTAACAGGGAGAATGGAGGATGCAATGTCAACAATAGAACTCAGTCAGGAAGACTATGACTCCTTCACAGACCTCCTTAAGGAGCTTGTCGACGAGGTCCACGCTACCGGAGCTTTTGCTATCGATATCAAGGACCCCGACGAACAGCTGTTTGCTAGTTTTGTGATGGACCAAGTCTCCCCGGATGGGACTATCGGAGGCAATGTCAGAGTTGATGTGATCGACGACAAATTATATTTCGAAGACGGTAGAACAAGCGTCGAAGAACACTATACTCCCGAAGAATCCTTCGAGCAAACCGACATTCAGGGAGTTACACTCTATGACGCTCACTCTTGCTTTTATGAATCGTCTGATGTGTTTCTTGATTCCAGGCACGAACCAGAGCAGAGTGAAGGTTTTGGCGATGCTAGCACAGAATCGGAGAGCGCCTATTTCGATGCCTCGTCCTCACTAAGTAGTGAGTCTGACTCGTCACAAGAGAGCGCACCACCTGAGCATGAGCTAAACCCGGATGACAAGGAAAAAGCAAAACTCATGCGAGCTGATGAAGTGGAAGGAGCAGCGCCTCTTGAGGTAGAACTTAAACAATTACCTCCGAATCTAAGGTATGCCTTTTTGGGTAATAAATTAACTTTCCCGGTGATAGTCAATTCCCACCTCACACAAGATCAACTTGAAAAACTCCTAGACGTTCTTAGGAGCCACAAAGATGTTCTGGGATGGCGTATTCCCATATCTACGCGCACCGTCACGGGATGGCGAATGTGCATTGACTATAGGAAACTCAATAAAGCCACCCGAAAGGACCATTACCCATTGCCCTTCATTGATCAAATGCTTGAACGCCTAGCAAAACATAAATACTTTTGCTATCTAGATGGGTATTCGGGATTCTTCCAAATCCCTTTGCACGAAGACGACCAAGAAAAGACCACTTTTACTTGTCCCTACGGTACCTATGCCTACCGAAGGATGCCGTTTGGTCTTTGTAATGCTCCCGCCACTTTTCAGAGGTGTATGACATCCATATTTTTCGATTACATTGAAAATATTATGGAAGTTTTAATGGATGATTTTTCGGTTTATGGGAGTGAGTTTGACTCTTGTTTGGCCAATCTTACTAAAGTCCTTAAAAGGTGCCAACAAAATAATCTCACTCTAAATTGGGAGAAGTGTCACTTCATGGTCACGGAAGGTATAGTCCTCGGGCACCTTGTCTCCTCGAGAGGAATTGAGGTAGATAAAGCAAAGATTGAGGTAATCGAAAAACTTCCTCCTCCTATTAATGTCAAGGGTATTAGAGGCTTCCTTGGTCATGCGGGGTTTTACCGCCGCTTCATCAAGGATTTCACCTCGATTGCCCGGCCACTTACTTCCTTGCTCGCTAAAGATACTCCTTTTATTTTTTCAGGGGAATGCTTACAAGCCTTCAACACCTTGAAGGAAGCACTAGTTTCCGCGCCCATCATACAACCACCGGATTGGAGCCTTCCCTTTGAGCTAATGTGTGATGCTAGTGACCAAGCCATTGGAGCGGTATTGGGACAAAGAAAAGATAGGAAGCTTCATGCGATATACTACGCGAGCAAGACATTGGATGACGCGCAGAAAAACTACACAACTACCGAAAAAGAGCTTCTAGCGGTCGTCTATTCCATCGAGAAGTTTCACTCCTACCTCCTAGGTTCTAAGGTGATTGTCCACACCGACCATGCGGCGTTGAAGTATCTTTTGAACAAGAAGGAAGCCAAACCTCGGTTGATTAGGTGGATACTCTTGTTGCAAGAATTCGACTTAGAGATCAGAGACAAGAAAGGTACGGACAATGTCGTGGCGGATCATTTGTCTAGGCTCATTCGCGACAAGGAGGATGAGAGTTTACCTATCGATGACACATTCGTGGATGAGAGGCTATATGCCATAAGGACCGGAGAAGTACCTTGGTACGCGGACTTCGTCAACTACTTGGCTTGTGGAATTAAACCACATGGGATGCCCACGCATCAAAATAGGAGATTCCTGCATCAGGTCCGTAGCTATTTTTGGGAAGATCCATACCTCTTCAAGATATGCAAAGATAGTGTCATTCGGAGGTGTGTTTCTAAAGAGGAGGCAACGTCTATCATTTTGCATTGCCACGGTCTACCATGCGGAGGGCATCATGCCGCCTCTAAAACAACCGCTAAGATCTTGCAGAGCGGATTCTTCTGGCTAACAATGTTTAGGGACACCCACGCTTTTGTGAAGGGGTGCGATAGATGCCAACGGACCGGGAATATCTCTAAGCGCAATGAGATGCCGATGAGACCCATCCAAGAAATTGAGCTTTTTGATTGTTGGGGAGTAGACTTCATGGGGCCATTTCCGTCAAGCAATGGTAACAAATACATCCTATTGGCCGTTGACTATGTCTCCAAATGGGTGGAAGCAATCGCCACCCCTACTAATGATGCAAGGGTCGTCTCCAAGTTCTTTAAGCAAAATATTTTCCCGTGCTTCGGAGTGCCTCGTACCTTGATAAGCGACGGGGGAAGCCACTTCATAGAGAACAAGTTTGAAGCCATGCTAAAGAAGTACGGGGTAAACCATAGAGTTGGCATGGCATATCACCCCCAGACAAGCGGCCAAGTGGAAGTCTCAAATAGAGAAATTAAGCAAATTCTTGAAAAGACGGTGGATCGATCTAGAAAGGATTGGTCAATGAAGCTAAACGATGCTCTATGGGCATATCGCACGGCCTTTCGCACTCCCATAGGCACCACACCGTTCCGACTCGTTTATGGGAAAGCTTGCCACCTGCCGGTAGAGTTGGAACACCGCGCATATTGGGCCATCAAAACCTTTAACTATGATTACAAGAGTGCGGCGGTGAGGCGACTCTTGGACATCAACGAGCTTGATGAGATAAGAAGAGACGCCTACGAAAGCTCAAGAATTTACAAAGAAAGGACCAAGATCCTCCACGATGGCCGCATAACCGTCACAGACTTCAAAGTAGGAGACAAGGTCTTGCTCTATAATTCCCGGCTCCGACTATTTCCCGGTAAGTTGAGGTCACGTTGGTCCGGACCTTTCACCATTAAGAACATACAACCGGGAGGGGCCTTCGAGTTGGAAAGCAAAGACGGAGCCTCGTTCAAGGTAAATGGTCAGAGACTCAAGCATTATTCCGAGGGAGTCCCAACGGGAGAAATCAATAGAATATATCTACTTAAGGGACGCCCGGATGATCTTTCATACCTCCTTGATGAGGTAATTGAAGAGGCGATCCCCCACTCCATTGGCGCTCTTTTCGATGAGTATTTCGAGGAAGGCCCGGATTTAGGCCAAGATGAGAAGAAAATTGATTCCCCCGACCTCTCCGCTGAAAGTGATGAAGGCGACGCTGATGTCGCAAGGATTCGAGAGCTCTGCAAGCTCTCGAAATTGAAGTCTCCGAAGAAAGCTCCGCCGATACGGAAATCGGCGTCACCGGTGAAGCTGAAGACCGGAGCAAACGCTAGCTTGGGGGAGCCTCCCCCCAACACTATTCGAGACGGGAGACCTCCGAGGGAGAAAACGCCGCCGCAACTTCCGAATCCAAGCGTTCTCCCCGGAAAGTTTGATGGGTGCATCTCATACGCACCAAACATCCCGCATTAATTGAAAATCATAGGGGGTCGAGCTCACGACCTTAAACGAGCGCTTGTCGGGAGGCAACCCGACGGTTATTGCTTTATTTTTACTTTTTCTTTATTTCTGTTTTAGAAATTTTTAGTGTTTTGAGTCGTTCGCCCAAAAATTTTGTGATAACAGGTCCTATTTTTCTTGACGGGAGAGGAGATAGGTAAATCCATCATGAGGAGGATGAACGAGGTGATAAGGAGCACCCCAGGAAGGCGCTCGATGCTTAGGAGGAAGATGAAATCGACTGGAGGAAGAAAGACGGATTTTAGAGCCAAAACGAAGACAAACAGCAGAACACACGGCTCACTCGGCCGAGTATACTAGTCACTCGGCCGAGTACACAAGTTCGTCCGGTCGAGCCGCTCACGAACGAGGGAAGTCTGCTGTACCCAACTCTCTGTTTATTTTCCTGATTTCAGTATAACTGTTACTCGGCCGAGTATATATATTCACTCGGCCGAGTAAATCGGATATGCTCCTAGGGCGAGTCTTGCCGAGTAGCTTGAGCCACTCGGCCGAATGGACTTACTCCACTCGGCCGAGTCTGGCAAGTCCACTCGGCCGAGGCGTTAGCGAGTAGGGATTTTCCATTGATCTCGCTCAGCCGAGTGACCCAGTCACTCGGCCGAGTCGTAACTTTTGCTATATAAAGGGCCGAGGGGGGGCGCGTTTTTCGAAACGAAATATCCGAATTCGCCCGACCCTTCGCATTCCCCTCGCCCGCTCCCCTCGCTCGCGCCCCCACTCGCCCGACCGTCGACCTTCGCGCCGCCACTCGGTCAGCCACCGCCGGCCGAGCTCCGTCGTGCCTCGCCCGAGTCGCCGCCGGCGGCCACCACTCCGGCCACCTCCGGTAACCCCAATTTTCGCCTTTTTCTCCTCTTTTGTGTGTTTTTCGAGGATCCATATGCTAAATGAACCCCAAACCCAAATCGATTTCTATATCTATCTATTATAATCCTAATGCTCCATACGTTTTGAATATTACCCGCTGATATCTCCATTTCATGCGCAGGTTATTTCTGGGAGCTTAGGGGAGCCCAGGGGAGTTTCTCGGGACTAATTTGGGCTTCGCGGAGGTGTTGTCTTCGCACGCTTCCATTGCTTTGCACTCGTGGCGTGTCGTGGTATACTCTTTCCTTTATTTTTACGCACGCCGCACTTTTCACGTTTTTCGGCGCGCGCTCGGGGCCGATATACCGCCTCGGACACGGCCGCGGTCGAAGAGAGCTTCCGCCAAGCGGAAGCGGTCGGATGATGCCGGCCCCTCCCACGAGTTGGAGGACTCTCCTCCACCTTCTCCACCACATCCCACACACCCCGTCCACCCAGCACAGCCTGCAGGCCCCGCACACCTCGCACAGCCTGCAGCGCC
Organism: Scilla litardierei; assembly: GCA_030789695.1. NCBI lineage: Eukaryota > Viridiplantae > Streptophyta > Magnoliopsida > Asparagales > Asparagaceae > Scilla > Scilla litardierei. The sequence goes on from CM061133.1 coordinate 52,274,480, forward strand.
CGCACAGCCCGCACAGCCACTCCCTGCCGCTCCACAGCCACCACCTCTAGCTCCACTTATCGGGCCGCTGGGGATTACATTCCGAGACGACGCACACCGCGTCGCTTTCGAGCGTATTTCCCAGCGCTCGATCGTACCCTCCAGGTTTGCACACCTTGCCGACCTAGGACGCCTGGGGGTACTAGAGGGGATGCTCACGTTGTACGACAACATGGGCTGGCAAGATTTCTTTCAGGTGTCGGCGGACACGTTTATCCGTCCGACACTTGAGGTACTTAGTTCGATCGCCCGGACCGACGAGGGATGCTCGTTTCGGTTCATGGACCGGGAGTGCCAGGTCACTCTCGATATGATGAGAGCCTTTTTGTCGTGGCCCGATGTCCCCGGGGCCGATCGAGGTTACGCCCCCACCCATATCCCCCCACCTTCCTTCGACGCCGGTGCCTTCTGGGCCCGGATTACGGATCTCCACGCTTCCTTTGACCCTAGTAGGGCCAAGGCCTCGGCCATTGTCCATCCCTGCCTCCGTATTGCTCAGCGCCTTATGGCTACGACCTTTTTGGCCAGATATGAGCCGGGCACGATGTCCACGCCAGAGCTCTACATGCTCTACGCGATGACACGGCCCAGAGCTCTATCTAGGGATGGCGATGATCTGGTCCTCGCCATGGTGATTGATGTCGCGGCATGGTTTTTGGACCGCATCATCGTATCGGTGGGCGCTCGCTCACCGATATGCTGCGGCGGTCTGATCACCTTGCTCGCCCTTATGACCGGCGAGGACTTCCCTGACGACCTGCGACGAGCACCAGGCCCCACTTCTCTGTCGATTGATGTTATGGCCCAGATGAAGATGCTTCGTCCGCACGGTGAGCGACACTGGGTCTGGCTGCACGGCCCTTACGGTGCCGATTACATGATTCTTCCGAGCCCAGCTCGGACTCAGATTGCACCGGCCCACGTGGACTGGCTCCCTGCGATGGATGTTCTGATCCCAACCGCTTACGTGCTCGAGGCCGAGGAGGCCGAGCAGGCCCACGTTGCCCACGCTGCCCCCGCAGACCCTGTTGCCCCTGCCGAGCCTGCTGCCCCTGTTGACCCCGTGGCCCCTCAGCCTATCCCCGATGTTTTCGATGCTCCTGACACCTCTGTCCACACCTCTGTCGGTGTCGGGAGTACCTTAGCTGAGCCCACTTCCACTGCTTCCGAGTCTGTCACCACCACCACTGGCCCTCTGTCTGCTGAGCCCGTTTCCTCTGCCTCACCCGAGCTCCCGTCGACCATAGTTGAGTGCGGAGAGCCCTCTGTCCCCACTGCTGCTGTATTTTCCGAGAGTGTCGTGGCGTCTGTCCACACTTCTGTGCCACCGACCTCTCCGGCCGCCTCGCTGCCACTTTTGTACTCTTCTTTCGCTGCTGCTGCCTCCACTTCTCACCAGCCGGTGCCCCGGCCTCACACTGAGGCCAGGCCCACATTTGCGAGCGCAGCACCTTTCGTTCCCTTGCCTGCTGAGCCCGTCACCTACGCCACCAGAGTACGCCAGCCCCGACCCGCACAGCCCCGACCGGTGTGTCCCTCTGCACCACCTCCCCCTGACACCGTACTTCAGAGCATTCGTGCTCTCGAGGGGGCGGTGAGTGGCCTCAGAGGCGACCTTAGGACCCTGTCCTCCACCGTCTCCGCGATGGCCGGCCGCTTTGACCTACTCCCGCAGATTCACTACTGCCTTACCCAGGTCCTGGAGCGTCTCCCCCGCGTACCCGTTCCCACCCAGCAGGTTCCCACCCACACTTCCACACACACTCAGCCTGCTCCCACTTCCACACCCACCCCCGCTCAGTAGCCACTACCTCCTCCTCCTCCTCCTCCGCCTCAGGACGGAGCCGGCGCAGCCCCACCTTCTTAGGCACTCTTGATGCCATCGCTTCTTTTTGCCGTTGTGCTGCCCGTCTCTGCTGGGTCCTGATGCACTTTTGTCCACCCCCCTCCCCTCACTGTTTCTCTGATACGCATTTACTATATATATCGATTTATATCTTTTTGGGAGAGAGGGAGAGTTTTTGGTGCCACACATATATATCTGTATCACTCCTATTTCTGCATTCATCATGTCCGCATCATCTTTTCCGTTTCATTATTTTCCTATTTTTCATCATGCATGCATCCTCACTTACCCCTCCCATTACTTGTCTCTCGGTGTGCCACACTTTGCACATTGAGGACACTGTGCCATTTAGCTTGAGGGAGTGAGTTCTCACGTTCTTTTTTGATTTGCCACCTTTATTTTTAGTTTTTCACACCGTTTTCTGCTTTTGCACTTATTTTCATCATTTTTCTTTTATTTTACCATGCATCACGTTTTTCTTATTTTTCTGTGTGCCGCATTGTTTTCTTATCTCTATTTCTTTCCTTTTCATCTCATGCTAGAGATGACTTTTCTATGATGATGATGACGTGGAGTTAGCTTACTCTATTTGCATGCTTTATTTGTCATGTCTTAGACTTTATTTCTGCTATCATATGCTATGACTTGCCTTGCATTTAGAGATAGTAACCCACACTTTTTCACATGAAAATGGATGAAGTTTTATTATTAGCTGAGTCTGAATATTCATATGTATGCTATCACAGAAAACACACCAAGATTCACGCATTGAATGCTTATATCTGGAGTACCGATTTCTTTTCCTATATCACTTCTATATGCATGAATTGTACATTTCACTTCAGGATGATTGAATGATGTTAGCTATGATAAATCTGGATTAGTTAGCTTTTTGTGATCGAAACTGAGTAGATTAGATTACCCTGCTGAAGTTGTCGTGCATGTCTTATAGAGTGAACCGAGAGATATATTTATTTCTTTCTCCACAAATCTTGAACATCATTTCTCTACTATTAAAATCATTGGTGAATCTCCCCTTAGCGATTCTATTATATGGCATTTCCCCCGCTATTAATTCCTAGCTCCAAATTTCCCAAACCAAAAAAAAGAGAGAGAAAATATTCTTGTATATCATTATCTCTCTTTGAGTTGGGATCATTGTGTATATATGTTTAAAAAAAGGGAGAGCAAAAGGAAAAAGAAAAGAGGAAAAATCCTCAATAAAAGATCACATCTCACTTTCTTTCTTTCTTCTCTCTTTTCGTGTTCATTTTTATTACTTTTGGAGCTTTATAAAAATGGGGATGTGAATATTTTTTTTTTTTGCCACCATGCTTATAGATAAGTTTGGGGGAGAGAATCCATTGATGTGTGAGAGAGTGACTACTTGACGTTGCACGACAACCTAGGCTAAGTAATATTCTATACTCGGTGAGATTATTTTTAGCTTTACGAAATCCAGAAATCTAGGCCTAGCATTCATATCATGAAATCCACACTTTTCTATTCTCTCTATTCTATTGTGTGATACTCTTATACTCCTCATAGAAAGCATTCAATTGAAAAGTGTGTAATCTGCGATTTGTATACCGCTTTAAATGATTCAGACGATGTTAATTCTAAAATTATTCCGTTTTTCATGATTATATCGTTGTTCGTGGGTTTTCTATTTCTATTTGCATTATTATACTATGATATCAAAATAAAACTCTTTGACATGTATTTCTCATTCAGTGCATGCTATTTGAGTAAGCGGAACCCACGTCCTGAGAAAATGATCTAGCAGCTTACCTCATCGCTTCTTTCTTTCTTCTTTATTTTTATTTCGTTTTTTCGTTCTTCTCCGTTTTTCATTTTTCATTTTTTTTTTGCCGTTTTCGTTTTCCGAATCCACCGGGTTCGCCTTCTACTTATCTTCCTCGAGGACGAGTAAGAGGTAAGCTTGGGGGATTTTGATCACTCCTTATTTTACACTTTTTCTCCGCATGTTTGCATGCCATTTGGATCGCCCAAATCATGTTTTTCACGATATATCGACGATATTGCGATGCTTTTCACGATTTGTTGTTTTTGTCGCATTTCAGGTGATTTGGAGCGATTGGGAGTGATCTCGAGATACGCCTACTCCAAAGTGTCACTGACGACCTCCCCGAGGGGTATTTTGCTGTTGGAGAGGAGCGGAAGAAGAACGGACGTCGCAGGAGCGACGAGGAGGCCAAAACAAGCTGTTTGGGCATTTTTGGTGTCCCACTCGGCCAAGTGAAGGAGTCACTCGGCCGACCAGCGAGACACCGCTCGGCCGACCAGATCAGACACGATTCATATGTGCACTCGGCCGAGCGACGGAGACCACATCGGCCGAGTGACGAGATCCCGTCCGCCCGAGTGGCGCCCAGACGAAGCCATTCAAAAATCGCCAACTTACTGTTTTTCGGTTGCCTGAGCTTCAGAAGACCCACTCGGCCGAGTGGATAATCCCGACCGCCCGAGTACCAAGAAGCCATCGGCCGAGTGACGACAACTCACTCGGCCGAGCCGCCCCCGAAGTGAAGACCCCTGAAGATCAAGACTTACTGGAAATTTACAGGGTTTCTCACTCGGCCGAGCGACTTTTGTCACTCGGCCGAGTGCGACGCGCTGCCTGTAACGAAAATTGCGGATTTCAGGCTGCGCAGGGGTATTTTGGTCACAGTTTTTGGACGATTTTGGGGGGTATTTAACCCCTGTTTTTACCCTAGTTTGGAGAGCTTTCTCTTAGATTTTTTTGCAGCTTTTTAGATTAACTTTTTAGCTTTATTCTTGTGATTGGAGAGGAGACAAAAGTTGATTTTTGTTGGATTATTTGAAGAACTCAATTGGTTTGTCTCTTTTTACTCTAAAAATTCTATTTTTATTGCTTATCTCAATATTGTGATGAATTCTCTTGTTTTTTTCATTGATTATTTTTTTGATTGTGCTATGAATTGTGAGTAGTCTCCACGTCTTGGGGCGTGGGGATGAACCCTACAAGCCCAATTTTATATTTGTGATGAATTGGTAGAAATTTTGCTAGAATTGTTATTAGGGATTAGTTTGGGAGCGATTTACTACGGATAGCTAGGAGTTCATACCGATTGGGATTTGCAAGAGATTGGATCCCAATTCGATAGGAAACCCTAGAAATCCGAATTGGGTTGGAATCGAATTTCCGTAGTATCGGTTTGCAAGAGATTGGACCGATACTAGGGTTCCCGGTTGCAATTCCGTGCCGATACCCGTTTGCAAGAGATTGGACGGGTAGGAACTATCCCAACCTAGGTCGTGGGCCGAGTTTGCAAGAGATTGGGCTCGGTGCGCGATTGAACGATGATGTTGATCCTCATGCTAGCTTCCCTAGGCTAGGGTTTGCAAGAGATTGGACCCGAACCTAGGATAGTTATAGACCGGCAACAGCGCGAGAGCGTGAGCTTGGTTCTACATTCAGTTGCAACTAGTTCATCCAAAATCTTATTCTAGCAATTTTGATACCAATGAACCACATTTACGAAATACGGTGAGTAGCGGGAATTCCCCATTCCCTAGACGTTCTTTATTTGATTTGATATTTCCGTACTTTGTCTGACGATTGTGACAGGATCGCCAAAGGCAAATTTCTCTCTTCTTAAATAGCCAGGTTGATTAGAACAAGCACGGTCATTCGTCCTCCCTGTGTTCGATAACCCGCTCGCTGCTATACCGTGCGCTTGCGGTAAAACTACAACCGTTCTTTGGGTTGCATCCCGGAGCGATCAGCAGCACCTACACTTTGTTATGTTGTCCCTTTTGTTGGCCTTGTTCTGGGCCTTTAGACTCTTTCTTTTAGCCTAGTGGCTTTTCTGGATGTTGAACTTAATTTTTAATGTTGGACAATTTCTGAGACTTGAGATTTTATTTATGTCTCTCCTTGTGTTATTATTTGTTGTTCCGTTTGTGGTTACAGGGACCTTCTTATGTTTTATTGACGCTTATCGGGTTTGGGACTTCACAGCTCCACTCTCATGCGGACCTTTTCACGTCTTTCCTCCAGCTTTGGGAAGCAGGGCGTGACAGGTTTTGTTGGTGGCCCATGCAGGTCCCTTCTGTAACTGCGATTATCGAAATGACGATAATAATATTAGAATGTCCAATAAACTAAGTTCGACATCCGAGTCATAAGCTATGAGTCTAATCTGCTTCGTTTTCTGTGTCATTAGATGCCAGGAAGGCGATTCACCCGTGGTGGAGGTAGTGGTGCGCCCCCTCATGACGAGGAGCCTGAGCGGGAACCCACCAATGGAGAGATGATGCGGATGATGCTTCAGATGATGCAGGTGCAGCAGGGCGTGCTCTTGCAAGTCCAGAATGCTCCAGTTGTTCGAGCTGGTCGGGCAATCCAGGATGCACCTCGCTCTGAGCCGGGAGCGAAGCAATTTCGGGAGCTGGGTCCCGTATATTTTGATGGGTCTGAGGGTCCTCTGGCTGCCGATGAGTGGATTCGGAACATAGAGGATAATTTGAAGATGGCCAAGATCACCCCGGCTGGATGGGTTGATTTGGCGAAGAGGCAACTCAAGGATAATGCTCGGAACTGGTGGGATGCGGAAGAGAAGATGCTGGTGGAGCCGATAGCTTGGACTATCTTTAAGTCCAGGTTTGATGAGGAGTTCTTTCCGAAGGCTGCTAGGAAGGAGATGCTGCAGCGTTTTATTGATCTGAAGCAAGGGAGCTTGACGGTGGACCTGTACCACCAAGAGTTCACTAGGCTGAGTCGGTTCGCACCGAAGATGGTGCAGGATGCTGATGAGAGGGCTTAGAGGTTCCTACAGGGGCTTGCTTTGGAGCTTTAGAGTTTTGTGTCTTCCTCCGATCTGTACTCTTATCAGAAGGTTCTGGTCGCTGTGAGGAGGCAGGAGCTGAACCTGAGTCAGAGGAGGGGACATGTTTCTGGTGCTGGGAAGAGGCCTATGAAGCAGGCCAGGGCGGTGGTTAGGCCCGGTTTCAAGCCTAATCAGCCAGCTCAGTTCAAGAGGCCAGGAGGGCCTAATCAGAAGACTTGCCATTTCTGCGGCAAGCCTGGCCACATCAAGGATCAGTGTAGGAAGTTTCTGGGCCAGTGTTTGGTTTGTGGTGATGCTTATCATGTCGCGAAGGATTGTCGGCACGTGAATCAGCTGCGGAGGGCACCTGTTGCAGCACAGCCGTTACAGCAGAGAGTGCATGTTCCTGCCGGTCTTGGAGCAGCTCTTGTCCCTCAGAGACAGGCTTTTCAACAGGCTTTTCCGCCGAGGCGACAGGCTTTTCTGATGACCGCTGTGGAGAAAGAGGCTGTGGATGAGGTTATCACAGGTAACTCTCCTTCCAGCTGTTTCTTTCTTATTTGGCTTTGTTTGTTAGATTGTGTTGTCTGCTTGAACATGATTGTTTGCTAGACTAGGACTTGATTGTTAGACTGTTTGTAGGTGTGATTTTGGTGTGCACATTTCCTGCACGAGTCCTCTTTGACTCTGGTGCATCGATGTGCATTATTTCTCGGAGCTTCGTGGAGAAGCATTCCTTGTCGACGTCCCCTCTTTCCAAGAGTTGGAATATCGTTACAGGGAATGGCGTGGTCTCGGTGCATCTTGGTTGCAATTCTTGCTCGTTGGTGGTTTGTGGACATGAGCTTTACACTGATTTCATTGTCCACGACATCATCAACTATGATGCGGTCCTTGGGATGGATTGGCTTGCGAGCTTCTATGCTATGATCGACTGTCGGAGGAAGAAGGTGGTGTTCGAGATTCCCGGACATCCAGTGTTTGAGTTCAGCCGAGGTAGCAGTTCGCTTGGTCCGGTCAGATTTCGGGCCAGGCCGGTGGAGATTGTGGCTATGCAGATGGAGCTGGAGAGGCCAGCGGTTGTGCGGGACTTTGATGACGTCTTCCCCGAGGAGATGTCTGGTTTGCCACCTGATCGAGCTCTGGAATTTTCTATTGATCTTATTCCGGGAGCGCAGCCGATTTCGAAGGTGCCGTATCGTATGGCACCCGCTGAGTTGGAGGAATTGCGGAAGCAGCTGGATGAGCTTTTGCAGAAGGGTTATATCAATCCTAGTGTGTCTCCGTGGGGAGCACCAGTCTTGCTGGTGAAGAAGAAGGATGGTTCGCGTCGCATGTGCGTGGACTATCGGAAGTTGAATGCGGTGACCATTAAGAATAAATACACGTTGCCTCGCATTGATGATATTTTTGATCAGCTTGGAGGTTCGAGGGTGTTTTCGAAGTTGGATCTGAGGAGTGGTTATCATCAGTTGAAGGTGAGGAAGGATGATGTTCCGAAGACAGCATTAAGGACGAAGTATGGACACTACGAGTTTGTGGTTATGCCTTTCGGTGTAACCAATGCACCCGCAGTTTTCATGAATCTGATGAACCTGATTTTCTACGACTTTTTAGATAAGTTTGTCGTTATCTTTATTGACGATATTCTGATCTATTCGAAGTCGGAGGAGGAGCATGCCTCGCACTTGAGGACGGTGTTGGAGATTTTGAGGAAGCATCGGTTGTATGCTAAGTTTTCGAAGTGCGAGTTTTGGCTAGACAGAGTTGCTTTTCTCGGGCATGTGGTGACTGGAGATGGTATTTCAGTGGATCCCGAGAAGATTAGGGCCATCAGAGAGTGGCATGTTCCACAGTCAGCGTCTGAGATCCGGAGTTTCCTTGGGCTTGCTGGTTACTATCGGTGTTTCATTAAGGACTTTTCCCGTATTGCTGAGCCGATGACCAGATTGACGCGGAAGGATGTACCTTTTGTTTGGTCGGGTGATTGTGAGAATGCTTTTGGTGTTTTGATGGAGAGATTGACGACGGCCCCTATTCTTGTTGTGCCTGATCGCAGCGGTGGATTTGAGATCTTTTTCGATGCTTCTGGCAAGGGTCTCGGTTGTGTGTTGCATCAGCACAGGCATGTTGTGGCGTATGCATCTCGTCAGCTCAAGGTTCATGAGAAGAATTACCCGCCGCATGATTTGGAGTTGGCTGCTGTTGTGTTTGCTCTTAAGGTTTAGAGGCACTTCTTGCTGAGTGAGAAAGTGAAGATCTTCACCGATCACAAAAGCTTGAAGTATATTTTCACTCAGAAGGAGCTCAACATGCGACAGCGTCGATGGTTGGAGCTCATGGCGGATTATGAGATTGATTTGCAGTATCACCCTGGCAAGGTGAATGTGGTTCCTGATGCGCTGAGTAGGCTTCCAGCGGCGATGATTTTGACTTCGCAGTGGAGATTGCAGCAGGATTTTTGCGAGTCTGGTGTTGAGATTGTTCTTCCTGGAGAGGCTTCTTCGTTGATGAGTATGCAGATTCAGTCGACGATCGTGGACCGGATTAAGGCTGGCCAGGCTGAAGATCCGAAGCTGGTGAAGATTCGGGAGCAGGTGGAAGCCGGTCTGCGGACTGACTTTTTGATTCATGAGGATGGATCGCTGAGGTTTGGAGCCAGGTTGTGTGTGCCAGCTGGGGATATTAGAGAGGAGTTGATGGTGGAGGCACACAGTTCGCCGTATTCTGTGCATCCTGGTGGGACCAAGATGTACAAGGATCTTCGTCTGAACTATTGGTGGCATGGCATGAAGAGGAGCGTGGCTCGGAGTGTAGCCAAGTGCTTGGTTTGCCAGCAAGTAAAGGCGGAGCATCAGCGTACGGCAGGGTTGCTACAACCGCTTCCGATTCCGGAGTGGAAATGGCAGCACATCACTATGGATTTCGTGATTGGATTACCTCGGAGTCCGAAGCAGAATGACGCGATTTGGGTGATCGTAGATCGATTGACCAAATCCGCGCACTTTATTCCATTCCGAGTGGGACAGTCCACTGAGGCGCTAGCGAGGAGATATATGGAGGTAAATTCTTTTACTCTCCGTTTTTATTTCCTTTTCCTAGTTTAGATAGTGATGTAACGTGAATCGTGCAGGAGGTCGTACGACTTCACGGAGTCCCTGTGAGTATCGTGTCGGACAGAGACACGAGGTTCACATCTCAGTTCTGGCAGAGTTTGCAGAAGAGTTTGGGTACGCGTCTGAGTTTCAGCACGGCGTACCATCCGCAGATGGATGGCCAGTCCGAGAGGACGATTCAGATCTTGGAGGACATGCTGAGGGCGTGCATGTTGGATTTCAAGGGTTCGTGGGAGGACCATCTACATCTGGTAGAGTTTTCTTACAACAACATATTCCAGGTGAGTATTGGCATGGCGCCTTTTACCGCGCTGTATGGGAGGAAATGTCGATCGCCATTGAGTTGGGATGACGTTGGTGATCGGGAGCTGTTGGGACCTGAGATGATTGTGGAGGCCGTGGATATTGTCAGGAACATTCGGGAGAGGTTGAGGATTGCTCAGGACCGTTTTAAGCATTGGGCGGATGCTAAACGTCGTCCTTTGGAGTTTCAGCCGGGTGATCATGTGTTTCTGAGGATTTCCCCGAATTGTGGTGTGATTCGCTTTGGAAAGCGAGGGAAGTTGAGCCCGCGATACATTGGACCGTTTGACGTTCTGGAGAGAGTTGGCGAGGTAGCCTACCGCGTAGCCTTGTCGCCATCTTTGGAAGGATTTCACAATGTTTTCCATGGGTCGCAGCTTCGTCGATACATTAGCGACCCGTCTCATGCTGTGGATTTCTCGGAGATTACCGTTCGCCCTGATATGACGTATGACTAGCAGCCAGCGCAGATTTTGGACAGGCGTCAGAAGTCACTTCGGAACAAGGTTGTCAATCTTGTGAGGGTGATGTGGCGACACGGCTCGCCTGGAGAGTCTACTTGGGAGAACGAGGATGAGATGCGAGAGCGTCACCCACTTTTGTTCCCGGACACGTGAGTGTTGGGAAATTCCGAGGACGGAATTTTTCTTAAGTTGGGGAGGATGTAACGACTGGTTTTCATGTATCTGGATTAATTATATTATATATATGTTTTGGTGGAATTTCTCCTTATGTGTGGTTTTCATCTCCGTAGCTTTCATTTTCGATCGTTTCATCGTGATTTTCTAGCTTCTTCCTTAGAATGGTCGATTTCGGAGTAAGTCATTCGTGACGGGCTTCATATCGGTCATATCTTATTGTTAGATCAAGCCTAGGAGTCTTAGGAATCGATCCCGGAGCTTCGCGCTCCATTTCGGAACTTTCTGTGCACGTTAGCCGGTACAAGAAGGGGAACCGACCGACTAGATGACGATTTAGTCGGTCGGCAAACCTTCATGGACCGACTAGTGGGCTTTGTAAATTACTCAGGAGTTACTGTTTATCGTTAGTCGGTCTAAGAACATTGGTCGACCGACTAGGTTGCAAACTAGTCGGTCAACAATCGTTCTTTAACCGACTAGCTCTATGATCATTTTTGATACCAAGTACTATTCATTCTTAGTCGGTCTAAGAACGTTCATCGACCGACTAGATGATAAACTAGTCGGTCAGTAGTTGTTCTTTGACCGACTAAATCTAAATCCTATTTTTGTACATGAGTTACTGTTTGGACTTAGTCGGTCTGCGTTGGTCAACCGACCGACTAGTTTCCAAACTAGTCGGTCAGTGGTTGCTCTTTGACCGACTAATCAGTGTCGAAACCCTAATTTCTGGGCAGCCGCCAGCACTTCCTATTTAAACCCCTCAAACGTTTTCTTTTCTTCTTTCATTTCTCTTGAGCCTCCTTCTTCCCCAAATCATCATCCATCTAACCCTAGCCTTCCACCTTCATCAAGAGCCTCTCCCCCTCGCCATTTTGGCCGGCCACCACCTCTAGGTCGCCGGAAAACCCCCAAAACCCCCAAAACCCCATTTCTCCAAACTTCTCCATCCATTTCCAGATCTAAACCGTAGGGTTCTCCGGATCGTGTCTTCCGTTGCCGTGCTTGCTCGGCATCATTCTTCCACTCCGATACGGTAATAGATCGATCTCTTAATGTTTTCATAACCCATTGTGTTTTTGTGAAACCCTAATAAAACTAGGTTGGATGTTGTTCTAATATTGTTTTACCATGGCAGCGATCTCATCTCCGTAGTTAGCATTTGTGTGACGGCCTCGTTGATCGTCATCCTCCGTGCTAGGCAAGTGAAACTTGCCACTTAGGGTTTTAGGCCATGTCTTAGGCCATTTGCTTGTTGTAGGCGTAAAAGAGACTAGGCGACGAAATGATACTCGCCTAGGCGCAATTTTTGAAACTTGCTTGACAACGAAGCTAGATCCGACATTTATCATGTTGCATAACTACCATGTCATGTTTAATTTCCATTAACGGTATGCGAATTAATTGTCATGTCATTGCATTCTTTAAGTGTTCCCGTGATTGCGTAGCTCCGCTACACCTTGTGAAATGATTGAGGCTAGGTGCACCCCTATGCCAAATGAAATACGCTCCTGGGTTGTGATCCAGGAAACGAGCTCTTGTGTGGGGCAACCCTGGCTCATTTACTGAGCTCGTGTACAGGAACCCTGGCTCGTTTACACGTGGGTATTGGGGTAAGAGTTAAGCGGCCAATCAACTGGGAGTCTGCCCGATCAGCAACTGCAGTGGTAAGGCATAAACTCTGGGTTCTGGGGTAGTGTTAAGTGGCCAATCAGTGTGAACGTCCAACAGTTCAGCTATAAGGCGTAAACATCTACAAACAACTTGAAACGTGACTAGTGAAAAGATTGAGATTGTTAGTAGCTTGGCTACCCTTGGCATGCCTTGATAAATTGTTCTCTTGCACTTATTGTTTCACCATGTCTTACTTGTGCACTCATACCATAACTGCCATGTCATGCATACTATAACTGCTAGGTTGTTAGTTTACCTTACTTTCAGTTTCCTTGCCCAAGTCTTTTAGACTTGCTGACATTTGCCCCGTTACTCTTTTGGGTGACACATGTTAGATCCTGAGCCTGAGCTCATTGTAGAGGACGAGGTGTTTGCGGACGCCGAGCCCGAGCCTGTGTTTGGCAAGGAGTACGTACTTGCTGACATTTGCCCCTTTACTCTTTTGGGTGACACATGTTAGATCCTGAGCCTGAGTTCATTGTAGAGGACGAGGTGTTTACGGACGCCGAGCCCGAGCCTGTGTTTGGCAAGGAGTACGTGGACACTGGGGACCAGTCCTAGTGTCTTCGTTGAGCTTTACCCTTTTTGTTTTAGACTGCTGTAGTTGTCGGTGCGCAGCACCTACACTTTGTTATGTTGTCCCTTTTGTTGGCCTTGTTCTGGGCCTTTAGACTCTTTCTTTTAGCCTAGTGGCTTTTCTGGATGTTGAACTTAATTTTTAATGTTGGACAATTTCTGAGACTTGAGATTTTATTTCTGTCTCTCCTTGTGTTATTATTTGTTGTTCCGTTTGTGGTTACAGGGACCTGCTTATGTTTTATTGACGCTTATCGGGTTTGGGGCTTCACAGCTCCACTCTCGTGCGGACCTTTTCACGTCTTGCCTCCAGCTTTGGGAAGCAGGGCGTGACACATGTGCTTATGGTTTTCTCTTTAGACACCGAAGATGAGGAAAAAGAGAAACAAAGGTAAGAGTGTTCTAAATGCAAATGAAAGGGTTGGATTCTTGACAAATTGTGTGCTATGTGCTAAATAGAATTATAGTCAGACCCCGTACGAACAAAAGGTATTACGAATTATTTTATGACAAATTGCCTCAAGTAAATTATTTCCATGTTTTTGGTTCTAAATGTTTTATTAAAAACGCACACGGTAATTTAGACAAATTTGATTCTCGATCCGATGAAGAGATTTTTATTGGATATTCCACACGTATGAAGGCCTATCGGATATACAATAAAAGAACTTCAACGGTTGAAGTATCTCTTCACGTTTCTTTTTATGAAGATTTTGACTCTCTTATTTCTCGTGAGGATGAATGCATTGAATTTCTTTGTGATTCCATGCATGATGTTAAATTAGATGATTCTAATGAGACTGACCCTTCTAATCAATTATTGAGAACGTTCTAAGTGATCCAGGTGTACCCAAAAAGTTTGCTACTGTCCCGCATCATCTGAGGGTGGAGCACTTCACACATTGTGCTTTTGTCTCAACGATCGAGCCAAAGAACATTGATGAAGCTTGTGAAGATAGCTCTTGGATCATGGCGATAGAAGAAGAACGCATCCAATTTGAAAGGAGCGAAGTTTGAGAACTAATTTATCATTCGAAAGGCCACCAAGTCATTGGTATGAAGTGGATCGTCAAGAACAAGACGGATAAGAATGAGGTCGTCACCCAGAACAAGGCAAGGTTAATGGCTTAAGGCTACCATCAAGAGGAATGTATTGATTTTGAAGAATGTTTTGCCCGGTAGCTAGATTAGAATCTATTAGATTATTTTTGTCATTTGTATCATTTAAAAATTTCAAACCTTTTCAAATGGATGTCAAAAGCGTTTTTTGAATGTCTTTGTTCATGAAGAAGTTTATGTTTCTCAACCACCCGGTTTCATTCATGAAAAATTTGCAAACCAAGTTTTAAACTTAAGAAAGCACTTTATGGCTTGAGACAAGCTCCTAGGTCTTGGTATAATCGCCTAAAGAATTTTTTTTTCGGTTTGGATTTCAAAATGGGTGGGGTTGATTCAACACTTTTTACTAAGTATTTTGATCATGACATACTCATAATTCAAGTGTATATAGATGATATTATACTTGGTTCTACTAACACTTCTCTATGTAAAGAATTTGCTAAGTCGATGCAGGATGAATTTGAGATGAGCCATATGGGAGAGCTCACCTATTTTCTAGGTCTTCAAATTGATCAATTGGAGAACGTGATCTTCATCCACTAAACGAAGCACACTGTGGAGTTGATCAAACTCTTCGGAATGAGAACTTCGTCCTTCAAGCATACTCCAATGAGCACGGTGATGCATCTTGATAAAGATGAGCATGGTATCCACGTCGACATTCGACAATATCGGGGTATGATAGGTAGTCTACTTTATCTTACCAGCAGTTTGTTGAATATTGGACTCCCCGGATTTGGTTTTGGATGATGAGCAAACATAAATAATTCATGAACTAACAATTTGTGAGCGCAGTATTGGAGATCGTCGCCAAATTCACGAGAACAATCAAAGCGACATCTCAAGACTTCTCAAAGCACGTATTCATTGCCTAAAGCTTCGTTGAAGCTCTTGGACCGTTTTGGAAGTCATGAAGAATTAATCGAAGCTCTCGAAGACCATTCTTTAAGGTTTTATTTATAGTCTTTTAGCTTCGATCTATAGAATGTTAAGCCTTGAGTATATCTTACGATTCTATCTTCATATCGCTCATATCGTAGCTCTAGGATCTTAGTACAAATTCATTCTAACTTCCTCGAAGCGTCGCGCTTCGGTTCGGACTTGTTTGTGCATATTAGTTGGTACAAGAAGAAGTACTGACCGACTAGATGGTGATCTAGTCGGTCAGCAGAGCTTCTTGGACCGACTAGTTTGCTTCCTTAATTTCTTGCACCTTACTGTTTACAGTTAGTCGGTCTACGTTGACTCACCGACCGACTAGTTTGTGAACTAGTCGGTCAGTGATGCTTCTTTGACCGACTAGTTGTGATTTACTGTACATGCTAAATTTCTCCTAAGCTACTGTTTATCGTTAGTCGATCTAAGAACGTTTGGTGACCGACTAGTTGACAATCTAGTCGGTCAACTTTTGTTCTTGGACCGACTAAGTCAATTTGTATTCAGACTATTTCACTTTGCCTCTTAGTCGGTCTACGTTCACTGACTGACCGACTAGTTGTGAAACTAGTCGGTCAGAATGTCTTCTTGGACCGACTAGATTTCTAGGTCTGAATTTCTATCTCTTCTCAGTTCCTCACTTAGTCGGTCCATGTTGTTTGACTGACCGACTAGTTGATGAACTAGTCGGTCAGTGGTTGTTCTTTGACCGACTAGTTGCCTCAGATTTCTATCCGTTGGGAATTGACCTAACTTGTTTTTATGGGACCCTATAAATACGAACCTAGGTCATTTCTCTCTAAGGGAGAGCTGCCATTAAGAGATTCATTGAGATAGAAAGAGATAGCCATTCTCACTCATTTCTAAAGCTCTCTTCCTCACAAGAAATCCATTCTCTCACTTTCTAGATCTAGAATCCATCTTGAGAGAAGCTTGTTCTTGGTGAGCCCTTCAAGCTCTAGCTTGATTCATGTCTCCAAATCACTCCTAGGCACCTATTGCTGGTCATTTCCTTGGTGCTAGGTCTTGGTGACTTCATCTTCCTCAAATCCTTCCTTTCACCTATTTGGTAAGAAAAACTCAAGGTATAGGATTTTGTGGTAAGATTGTTTATTTTAATATAAACTCATTTATATTGCTTGTTGATTCTCTCGGTTGTGAGAGAAGGTTGTGATCCCGGGTTGTGGGATTCACTATTGCCATTGCTTGTATGATTTGATCTTGTGAAGGTTTTTCACAAGATATTCATAGTGGAAATCTTGGGTTAGGGTTTCTAACCTAAGTATCCGGAGGGGATCCGGGTGGTTGGGACGTAGGATCACCGGGAACAAGTCGGGGAGACTTGGGTGGATCCGAACCCATTAACATCTCTTGTTAGCATTGTTAATTTTGTTGTTGTCATTCAATTTAAGCTTCCGCAAATTGTTTTGGTAGTTGTTTGCACTATAATTTGGAATTATACTCCTTGTTATTTTTAAAGTACTATTCACCCCCCTCTAGTACTTGTGCAGTAGCTTGTAGGGCATTACATTTGGTATCAGAGCCAAATACTTAGCTATGTCTGTCAACGACAACAAGACCGTGCGTCCACCTTCCGACTATGGCACCTTCAGGAACCGTGAAGGAGCGTCTTCGGTGATGGAAGGACATTCCTCTACGAGGCCTCCATTCTTCAACGGTACCAACTACGGGTACTGAAAATGCCGGATGGAAACTTTCCTCCGGAGTGCGTCTCTATGGAGGACCACAATGAAGGAATACATCGAGCCCGAAGAAGAAGACTTCGAGAAATGGACAACCGCGGAGGTCGCCACGGAGGTAAGCAATGCCAAGGCAATGAACGCCTTGCAATGCGCGTTGGAGCCAGAGGACTTCAATAAGATATGCACATGTAAGAGTGCATATCAAATTTGGAACTCCCTCCTCATTCTACATGAAGGGACGAGTAGGGTAAGAGACTCTAAACTCGTAGTTGTAAACAAAGATTACGAAATGTTTCATATGCAACAGGGCGAGAAGATGAAGGAATATTACGCTCGCTTCGTTGACATAATAAACGAGTTAGAGGCCCTCGGCAAATCCTACACCCAAAAGGAGAAGTGCTCAAAGCTTATCGAAGGACTTCCTTCTTCTTGGGAGAAACGTACCTTCGCCATCGAGGAAGGTAATGACATGAATAAGTATACCGTAGTTCAATTGATGGGTACTTTGATGTCATACAAGGTACGCAAAGATAGCAAGGTGAAGTTACAAGAAAAGATGAAGTCCTATTTGAACCAAGACGTGCCTAAGAAAAAGGCAATTGCATTCAAGGCGGCTTCATCCACCTCTACCGATGATGAGGACTCGGAAGAAGAAATGGACATGGAATCCATTGCACTCATGGCAAAGAAGTTCAATCGCTTCTTCCGAAAGGGTAACTTCAAACAAAAATCTAAATTTACTTCTACTAACGCCTCTCCACCTTTGTGCTTTAAATGCAATAAGCCAGGACACATCAAAGCGGATTGTCCTCAAAACAAGCAAAAGGAGAAGTGGAAGGCGCCGAAGTTCGACAAGTCGAAGAAGTACAAAAAGGGGTACAAAAAGGGACTTGTCGGAGCAACATTCACCGACTCCGAGGATTCCTCAAGCGGAGAGTCGGACGATGAGAAAGTGAAGCAAGCGCACATGTGCTTCATGGCAAGAGAGGAGCATGATCAAGGATCTTCCTCCTCCGATGATAGCGACGACGAAGGCGATGAGGTAACTATGGATGATCTTAGGGATGCTAACTCTCATTTATGGTCTAAATACACTAAATTAGTAAATAGATATACTAAAGTAAAAGATGACCTAGCTAGCATTCAAACCTCGCCTAAGACTATCATCACCAACAACGACACCGTTGTTGAAGAGTTAAGAAATGAGATTGTCAATCTCAAATCTAAACTTGAACATGTTAGCATTGAAGATCCGGAAGAACATAGGATAGCGGATTTGACTTCTCAAAACTCGACTTTGAGTATTGAGAATGAGAATCTTAAATCTCGTGTTTATGTGCTCACATCGCAAGTATCAAACTTGGATACTTCTATGCGTTCTCTAAAAGAGAAATATGAGAACACATTAGGCCGAATTAATAAATTCAATAAGGGTAAGGACCATTTGGATAAAATCCTAAGTGACTTACTTCCGGCCAATCACCACATTGGTTTGGGGTATACGATGGGATGTCCATCCAAAGCGGCCACTACTTTTGTTAGGCCAACTTCCGGTGACTCTACGAGTGGTAGCAAACACTCTATTGGTAGTTCATCTACCAATGGTGCTTCCACATCGTCCACACCCTCTTTCGGAAAGAAACCCACTTTGGGTGGACCTCCAAAGAAGGGGCATGCTTATATGTACACCAATACCATGCCACGTAGGAACACACGTCCTACTCCACCGTCTTACACATTTGATGATTTCTATGCTACACGTTCACGGGCACGTGCACACCATGTGAGACACCCTCACGCACGTGTTCCCACACATGCATATGTTCACCCACCTCATCATATGAATAATTCTCGTCGTGCACCATTCCATCATGTTCCTTATGCATATCCACAACATGCATCACGTAGAAATCAACGTCGCATGCATGCACCCAATAGGATAAGGGCTCCCAAGATTTTCACTATTTGGAGCCCAAAGGACACAAGCATGGATGAAAAACAAGTGTATATGAATGCTTATTTTTCGGATGTTGTGCATAGTAGAAATTATGTGGGGAAGTCTAAGTCCAATTGGACTTGTGTAACGACTGCTTTTCATGTATCTGGATTTATTATAATATAATATATGTTTTGGTGGATTTTTCTCCTCATGTGTGGTTTTCGTCTCCGTAGCTTTCATTTTCGATCGATTCGTCGTATTTTCTCGTTTCTTCCTTAGGATCGTCGATTTCGAAGTATGTCATTCGTGACGAACTTCATAACGGTCGTATCTTACTATTAGATCAAGCCTATGAGTCTTAGGAATCGATCCCGGAGCTCCGCGCTCCGTATCGGAACTTTTTGTGCTCATTAGCCGGTATAAGAAGGGGCACCGACCGACTAGATGACGATCCAGTCGGTCGGCAATCCTTCTTGGTCCGACTATTTAGCTTTCTAAATTTCTCAGGAGTTACTGTTTATCGTTAGTCGGTCTAAGAACGTTGGTTGACCGACTAGGTTGCAAACTAGTCGGTCGGCAATGCTTCTTTAACCGACTAACACATCATCTAATTTTAGTATCAGTTACTGTTTACTCTTAGTCGGTCTAAGAACGTTCATCGACCGACTAGATTCTAAACTAGTCGGTCAGTATTTGTTCATGGACCGACTAACTCTAAATCCTATTTTCGTTCAGAAGTTACTGTTTGCACTTAGTCGGTCTGCGTTGGTCGACCGACCGACTAGTTGCCAAACTAGTCGGTCAGTGGTTGCTCTTTGACCGACTAACCTGTGTTAAAACCCTAATTTCTGGGCAGCCGCCAGCCCATCCTATTTAAACCCAACCCAAACGTTTTCTTCTTCCTCAATACGACCCAAAACCCTAAAATCTTCCCCTTTGAGCCCCCATCTTCCTCCAAGCTTCATTCCTTCATTCCAAGCCCTAGAATCATCATCCAAACCCTCCATCCACTCTATCTACCTCTCATCTTCCCCAAAATCTCACCAAATCCATCAAAATCCTCAAATCCCCCAAAACCCTAATTCTCCCAAACTTCTCCAATCTTTTCCAGATCTGATCCTAGGGTTCTCCGGAGTGTTTCTTCCGCTTCCTCTCGGTAAGAAATCGATTCCTTGGTGCTGTTATAACCTAGTTGTATTTTTATGAAACCCTAATAAATTTCATGTTGTTTGATGTTTGTTTCCCCCATAACAGCGATTTCCCCATAGATTGGCATCCGCGTGATGAAGTGGTCGTCATCCCCGGTGCTAGGCAAGTGAAACTTGCCACTTAGGGTTTAGGCCATGTTTTAGGCCATTTGCTTGTTGTAGGCGTAAAAGAGGCTAGGCGACGAAATGATACTCGCCTAGGCGCAAATTGGGGAACTAGCTTGACAACGAAGCTAGTTCCGACATTTAGCATGTTGCACAATTACCATGTCATGTTTACTTTCCATTAACGGTACGCAAATTAATTGTCATGTCATTGCATTCTTTAAGTGTTTCTGTGATTGCGTAGCTTTGCTACAAATGCTTGTGTTCCTGGCTCGTGTTCCAGAAGCGGGCCATGTGTTGGTTGATAGCCAATGCCCGAATTGCTTGTTTCCAGCTAGGTGCACCCCTACGCCAAATGTTTAAGAATGCGAGCTCATGTGCGGGGCAACCCCAGGCTCACTAGCTGAGCTCATGTGCGGGGACCCTGGCTCCATTACGTGTGGGTATTGGGGGTAAGAGTTAAGCGACCAATCAACTGGGAGTCTGCCCGATCAGCAACTGCAGTGGTAAGGCGTAAACTCTGGGTTTTGGGGTAGATGTTAAGCGGCCAATCAGCGAATGTGAGACCATTCAGCTGTAAGGCGTAAACATCTACAAACAACGTGAATAGTGAATTGATTGAGATTGATAGTAGCTTGGCTACTCTTGTCTTGTCCCGATGATTGCTCTCTTGTACAAATTGTCTTGCCATGTCTTGATTGTGCACTCATGTTATAACTGCCATGTCATGCATACTAAACTGCTAGGTTGCTAGTTGCCTTACTTTCAGTTTCCTTGCCCAAGTCTTTTAGACTTGCTGACATGTGCCCCTTCACTCTTTTGGGTGACACATGTTAGATCCTGAGCCTGAGTACCTTGTTGAGGACGAGGTGTTTGCTGACGCCGAGCCCGAGCTCGTGTTTGACGGGGAGTACGTGGACACTGGGGACCAGTCCTAGTGTCTTCGTTGTGTTTTACTTTTGTTAGACAGTTGTTTTGTTATCGGTGCGTAGCACCTATACTTTTTATGTCGTTGCTTTTGTTGGCCTTGTTCTGGGCCCTTAGACTCTTTCTTTTAGCCTGGTGGCTTTTCTGGATGTTGGACTTATTTTCATGTTGGACAATGTATGAGATGTGAAATTTTATTTCAGTCTCTCCTTGTGTTATTATTGTTATTCCGTTGTGGTTACAGGGACCTGCTTATGTATTATTGACGCTTATCGGGTTCGGGGCTTCGCAGCTCCACTCCCGTGCGGACCTTTTCACGTCTCGCCTCCATTTTAGGGAAGCGGGTCGTGACAGGTTTTGTTGGTGGCCCATGCAGGTCCTTCTGTAACTGCGATGTTTGGAATGACGATAATAATATTAGAATGTCCAATAAATTAAGTTCGACGTCCGAGTCATAAGCTATGAGTCTAATCTGATTCGTTTTCTGTGTCACTAGATGGCAGGAAGACGTTTCACCCGTGGTGGGGGTAGTGGCGCGATCCCTCATGATGAGGAGCCTGAGCGGGAACCCACCAGCTGTGAGATGATGCGGATGATGCTCCAGATGATGCAAGTGCAGCAGGGCGTGCTTCTGCAAGTCCAGAATGCTCCACTTGCTCGAGCTGCCCGGGCTCTTCCGGATGTTCCTCGCTCTGAGCCAGGAGCGAAGCAATTTCGGGAGCTGGGTCCCGCATATTTTGATGGGTCTGAGGGTCCTCTGGCTGTCGATGAGTGGATTCGGAACATCGAGGACAATCTGAAGATGGCCAAGATCACCCCGGCTGGATGGGTTGATTTGGCGAAGAGGCAACTCAAGGATAATGCTCGGAATTGGTGGGATGCGGAAGAGAAGATGTTGGTGGAGCCGATAGCTTGGGCTACCTTCAAGGCCAGATTTGAGGGTGAGTTCTTCCCGAAAGCTGCCAGGGAGGAGATGCTGCAGCGTTTTATCGATCTGAAGCAGGGGAACTCGTCGGTGGACCTATATCACCAAGAGTTCATGAGGCTGAGTCGGTTTGCACCGAAGATGGTGCAGGACGCTGAGGAGAAGGCTCAGAGGTTCCTACAGGGGCTTGCTTCAGAGCTCTAGAGTTTTGTGACCTCTTCTGACCGGGAGTCTTATCAGAAGGTTCTAGTAGCAGCTAAGAGGCAGGAGCTGCTCGTGAACCAGAGGAGGGGGTCTGTTGTTGGTGCTGGGAAGAGGCCTATGGAACAGGCGAGAGCTGTGGTTAGACCTGGATTCAGGCCTAATCAGTCTGCTCAGTTTAAGAGGCCAGGAGGGCCTATTCTGAAGTTTTGCCATTTCTGCGGCAAGCCTGGCCATAACAAGGATCAGTGTAGGAAGTTTTTGGGCCAGTGTCTGGTTTGTGGTGATGCTTCCCATGTCGCGAAGGATTGTCGGCATGCGAATCAGCTGCGGAGGGCTCCTGTTGCAGCACAGCCGTTGCAGCAGCGAGCGTCTGTTCCTGCTGGACGTGGAGCAGCTCTTGTTCCGCAGGGGCAGGCTTTTCGGCAGGCTGTTCCGCCAAGGAGGCAGGCTTTTCTGATGACCGCTGCGGAGAGCGAGGCTGTGGATGAGGTTATCGCAGGTAATCCTCAATCTAGCTATTACTTTCCAAGCTGGTTTTGATTGTTAGATTATGTTGTTTGCTTGAACATGGTTGTTTGCTAGACTAGGGTTTGATTGTTAATTGCTTGATTAGGTGTGGTTTTGGTGTGCACATTTCCTGCACAAGTCCTCTTTGAATCCGGTGCATCGATGTGCATTATTTCTCGGAGCTTCGTGGAGAGGCATTCCTTGTCGACGTCCCCTCTTCCCAAGAGTTGGAATATCGTTACAGGGAATGGCGTGGTCTCGGTGCATCGTGGTTGCAATTCTTGCTCGTTGGTGGTCTGTGGACATGAGCTTTTCGCTGATTTCATTGTCCACGACATCATCAACTATGATGCGGTTCTTGGGATGGACTGGCTTGCGAGCTTCTATGCTACGATCGACTGTCGGAGGAAGAAGGTGGTGTTCGAGATTCCCGGACATCCAGTATTTGAGTTCAGTCGTGGTAGCAGTTCGCTTGGTCCTGTCAGATTTCGGGCCAGGCCGGTGGAGGCTGTGGCTATGCAGATGGAGTTGGAGTGGCCAGCTGTGGTGCGAGATTTTGGCAACGTCTTCCCCGAGGAGATGTCTGGTTTGCCGCCTGATCGGGCTTTGGAATTTTCTATCGATCTCGTTCCAGGTGCGCAGCCGATTTCGAAGGCGCCGTATCGTATGGCACCTGCAGAGTTGGAAGAGTTGCGGAAGCAGTTGGATGAGCTCTTGCAGAAGGGTTATATTAATCCTTGCGTGTCTCCGTGGGGAGCACCGGTGCTGTTGGTAAAGAAGAAGGATGGTTTGCGTCGCATGTGTGTGGACTATCGGGAGTTGAATGTGGTGACCATTAAGAATAAATACACGTTGCCTCGCATCGATGATATTTTTGATCAGCTTGGAGGTTCGAAGGTGTTTTCTAAATTGGATTTGAGGAGTGGTTACCATCAGTTGAAGGTGAAGAAGGGAGATGTTCCGAAGACAGCGTTCAGGACGAAGTATGGACACTATGAGTTCGTGGTTATGCCTTTCGGCGTAACTAACGCGCCCGCAGTTTTCATGAATCTGATGAACCTGATTTTCTACGACTTTTTGGATAAGTTTGTCGTTATCTTTGTTGACGACATCCTGATCTATTCGAAGTCGGAGGAAGAGCATGCCTCGCACTTAAGGACGGTGTTGGAGATCTTGAGGAAGCATCGCTTGTATGCTAAGTTTTCGAAGTGCGAGTTTTGGCTGGATAGAGTTGCTTTTCTCGGGCATGTGGTGACTGGAGATGGTATTTTAGTGGATCCCGAGAAGATTAGGGCCATCAGGGAGTGGCCTGTTCCGTCGTCAGCGTCTGAGATTCGGAGTTGTTGAATATTGGACTCCCCGGATTTGGTTTTGATGATGAGCAAACATAAATAATCCATGAACTAACAATTTGTGAGCGCAGTTTTGGAGATCGTCGCCAATTTCACGAGAACATTCAAAGCGACATCTCAACACTTTCCAAAGCTCATATTCATGCCTAAAGCTTCGTTGAAGCTCTTGCGACGCTTTGGAAGTTATGAAGATTCAATCGAAGCTCTCAAAGACCGTTTATTAAGGTTTTATTTATAGTCTTTTAGCTTCGATATATAGAATGTTAAGCCTTGAGTATATCTTACGTTTCTATCTTCATTTCGCTCATTTCGTAGCTCTAGGATCCTTGCACAAGTTCATTCTAACTTCCTCGAAGCGTCGCGCTTCAATTCGGATTTGTATGTGCATATTAGTTGGTACAAGAACAAGTACTGACCGACTAGATGGTGATCTAGTCGGTCGGCAACTGTTCTTGGACCGACTAGTTTGATTCCTTAATTTCTTGGACTTTACTGTTTACAGTTAGTCGGTCTACGTTGACTCACCGACCGACTAGTTTGTGAACTAGTCGGTCAGTGATGCTTCTTTGACCGACTAGTTATGACTTACTGTTCACTCTAAAATTCTCCTAAGCTACTGTTTATCGTTAGTCGGTCTAAGAACGTTTGGTGACCGACTAGTTGACAATTTAGTCGGTCAACTTTTGTTCTTGGACCGACTAAGTCACTTTGCATTCAGACTAGTCATTTTGCCTCTTAGTCGGTCTACGTTCACTAACTGACCGACTAGTTGTGAAACTAGTCGGTCAGAAAGTCTTCTTGGACCGACTAGATTTCTAGGTCTGAAATTCTATCTCTTCTCAGATCTACTCTTAGTCGGTCCATGTTGTTTGTCTGACCGACTAGTTGATGAACTAGTCGGTCAGTGATTGTTCTTTGACCGACTAAGTCTCACAGATTTCTATCCGTTGGTGAATGACCTAACTTGTTTTTATGGGACCCTATAAATACGAACCTAGGTCATTTCTATCTAGGTTAGAGAGCTGCCATTAAGAGATTCATTGAGTTCTAAAGAGATAGCTATTCTCCCTCAAATCTAAAGCTCTCTTCCTCACAAGAAACCCATTCTCTCTCATTTCTAGATCTAGAGAGAAGCTTGTTCTTGGTGAGCTCTTCAAGCTATTGCTTGATCCAAGTCTCCAACTCATTCCTAGGCACCGATTGCTGGTCATTTCCTTGGTGCTAGGTCTTGGTGACTTCATCTTCCTCAAATCCTTCATTTCACCATTTGGGTAAGAAAAACTCTCAAGGTATAGGATTTTGTGGTAAGATTTGTTTATTTCAATATAACTCATTTATATTGCTTGTGATTCTCTCGGTTGTGAGAGAAGTTTGTGATCCCGGGTTGTGGGATTCACTTTGCCATTGCATGTATGATTTGATCTTGTGAAGGTTTTTCACAAGATATTCATAGTGGAAATCTTGAGTTAGGGTTTCTAACTCAAGTATCCGGAGGGGATCTGGGTGGTTGGGACGTAGGATCACCGGGAACAAGTCGGGGAGACTTGGGTGGATCCGAACCCATTAACTTCGTTTGTTAGCATTGTTAATTTTGTGTTGTCATTCAATTTAAGCTTCCGCAAATTGATTTTGTAGTTGTTTGCAATTTAATTTGGAATTATACTCCTTATTATTTTAAAGTACTATTCACCCCCCCTCTAGTACTTGTGCAGTAGCTGGTAGGGCATTACATTTGGTATCAGAGCCAGATACTCAGCTATGTCTGCCAACGACAACAAGACCGTGCGTCCACCTTCCAACTATGACACCTTCAGGAACCGTGAAGGAGCATCTTCGGTGATGGAAGGACATTCCTCTACGAGGCCTCCATTCTTCAACGGTACCAACTACGGGTACTGGAAATGTCGGATGGAAACCTTCCTCCGAAGTGCATCTTTATGGAGGACTACAATGAAGGAGTACATCGAGCCCGAAGAAGAAGACTTTGAGAAATGGACAACCGCGGAGGTCGCCGCGGAGGTAAGCAATGCCAAGGCAATGAACGCCTTGCAATGCGCATTGGAGCCCGAGGACTTCAATAAGATATGCACATGTAAGAGTGCATATCAAATTTGAAACTCCCTCCTCATTCTACATGAAGGGACGAGTCGGGTAAGAGACTCTAAACTCGTAGTCATAAACAAAGATTACGAAATGTTTCATATGCAACAGGGCGAGAAGATGAAAGAATATTACGCTCGTTTTGTTGACATAATAAACGAGTTAGAGGCCCTCGGCAAGTCCTACACTCAAAAGGAGAAGTGCTCAAAGCTTATTGAAGGACTTCCCTCTTCTTGGGAAAAACGTACCTTCGCCATCGAGGAAGGTAATGACATGAACAACTATACCGTAGTTCAACTAATGGGTACTTTAATGTCGTACGAGGTACGCAAGGATAGCAAGCTCAAATTGCAAGAAAAGATGAAGTCTTATCTAAAGCAAGACGAGCCAAAGAAAAAGGCTATTGCCTTCAAAGCCGCTCCATCCACATCCACATCAACCGATGATGAAGACTCGGAAAACGAGTTGGACTTGGAATCCATGGCACTCATGGCCAAGAAGTTCAACCGTTTCTTCCGAAAAGGTAACTTCAAGACCAAAGGTAAATTTGGTTCTTCTAACGCCTCTTCCTCTCCTTTGTGTTTTAAGTGCAATAAGCCGGGACACATGAAAGCGGAGTGTCCCCTCAATAAGCAAAAGGAGAAGTGGAAGGCGCCAAAGTATGACAAGTCCAAGAAGTACACAAAAGGAAACAAGAAGGGACTTGTCGGAGCTACCTTCACCGACTCCGATGATTCTTCAAGCGGTGAGTCGGACGATGAACACGTGGAGCAAGCGCACATGTGTTTCATGGCAAGAGAGGAGCACGATCAAGGATCCTCCTCTTCCGATGATAGTGATGACGAAAGCAATGAGGTATCGATGGATGATCTTAGAAATGCTAACTCTCAACTTTGGTCAAAATACACTAAGTTAGTAAATAGATATACTAAGGTAAAAGATGACCTAGCTAGCATTCAAACATCGCCTAAGAATATCATCACCAACAACGACACCGTTGTTGAAGAGTTAAGAAATGAGATTGTAAATCTCAAATCTAAACTTGAACATGTTAGCATTGAGGATGCGGAAGAACATGAGATAGCGGATTTAACTTCTCAAAACTCGACTTTGAGTATTGAGAACGAGAATCTTAAATCTCGTGTTTATGTGCTCACATCGCAAATATCCACTTTGGATACTTCTTTGCGTTCTCTCAAAGAGAAATATGAGGACACATTGGGCCGAATCAACAAATTCAACAAGGGTAAGGGCCATTTGGATAATATCCTAAAAGATTTACTTCCGGCCAAACACCACATTGGCTTGGGGTATATGATGGGAAATTCATCCAAGTCGGTCACTACTTTTGTAAGGCCAACTTCCGAAACCTCAACGAGTGGGAGCAAACACTCTATTGGTAGTTCATCTACCAATGGTGCTTCCACCTCGTCCACACCCTCTTTCGGAAAGAAACCCACTTTGGGTGGACCTCCAAAGAAGGGGCATGCCTACATGTACACCAATACCATGCCACGTAGGAACACACGTCCTACTCCACCGGCTCACACATATGATGATTTTTATGCAACACATTCTCGGGCACGTGCACACCATGTGAGACACCCTCACGCACGTGTTCCCACACATGCATATGTACACCCACCTCATCATATGAATAATTCTCGTCGTGCACCATTCCATCATGTCCCGTATGCCTATCCACAACATGCATCACATAGAAATCAACGTCGCATGCATGCACCCAATAGGATGATGGCTCCCAAAATTTTCACTATTTGGAGCCCAAAGGACACAAGCATGGACGAAAAACAAATGTATATGAATGCTTATTTTTCGGATGTTGTGCATAGTAAGAATTATGTGGGGAAGTCTAAGTCCACTTGGACTTGGCGTCCAAAGGTCTAATCCCTTGGACCCAATGACCTTGGGTACCATGATATGAAAGTGTCTATCTTTAGGTACTCAAGGAAAAGAAAAAGAAGAGGAGCAACAAATTTAAATTTAGCTCCAAAGGGAATTGGATACTCGATAGCGGGTGTTCAAAACACATGACGGGTGACGCTCGATTGCTCTCCGGAGTGGTTCCCATTGCGAATGGAAACCGCGTCGTATTTGGAGGCAACGAGAGCGGAACCATCATAGGTGTTGGTAAAGTCGGTAACCCCTCTAAACCCTTAATTAGTGATGTTTATCTTGTTAGTGGTTTAAATCATAATCTTATTTCAATAAGCCAACTTTGTGACAAAGGTTACAAAGTTAGTTTTGCGAAAGGATTGTGTCATATTTTAAGAAAAGATAATGATAAATTATTATTTTCCGGAACTCGTCATAAAGACATTTATATTTTGGATCTTCCTAAGTCATATGAACAATGTCTCGTTGCCAACACAAGTGAACAACACTTATGGCATCGACGCTTTGGACATGTGAACTTTGGAACACTTTATAAGCTTTCGAAATTAAATTCTATTAAAGGTTTTCCGAAGCTTGTTTTTGAAAGGAAAAGTTTTTGTGATTGTTGTCAACGTGGCAAGCTTCCTAAATCTTCATTTAAACCTAAGAAAAGCATCTCTACTAAACGGCCACTAGAGCTATTACATCTAGACTTATTTGGGCCAACTAGAGTAGCTTCCTTAGGAAATGCAAGGTATGGACTTGTCATCGTAGATGACTATTCAAGATTTACTTGGGTATTTTCATTGTGTAATAAAAATGAAGCTTTTGAAAACTTCACAATTTTTGTTAAGAAAGTACAAAATCTCTTAGGAACCACCATTGTCACTATTCGTAGTGATCATGGAGGTGAATTTGAGAATGAGTCTTTTGAGACATTTTGTGATGAAGTTGGTATTACTCACACCTTCTCTTTCCCTCGTGCACCTCCTCAAAATGGTGTAGTTGAGAGAAAGAATAGGACGCTAGTGGAGTGTGCTCACACTATGCTTGATGATAGCCAACTTGGCCATCAATTTTGGGCGGAAGCGGTACACACTGCTTGCTATGTGTTTAATAGAATACTTTTGAGGCCCGGCACTAAACAAACTTGTTATGAATTGTTGTTTGGTAGGTTGCCTCAAGTTAAACATTTTCGTGTTTTTGGTTCGAAATGTTTTATTAAGAACACATATGGTAGTTTGGACAAATTCGATCCAAGATCCGATGAGGGGATTTTTGTTGGATATTCTTCGCGTAGCAAAGCCTACCGGATATTCAACAAACGAACCTCAACGATCGAGGAATCGCTTCATGTCTCATTTAATGAAGGATTTGTTCCAACTAGAATTTCAAATGATAATGATTCTTTGGATGTTTTATGTGATTCGTTTGATAATTCTAAGTCTAATGATTCTATTGATTCTATTGAGACTAACCCAACTAATGAAGTTGTTGAGAATGTTCCTAGTGATCAAGGTATTCCCAAACAGCTTCATTCGGTTCGTGACCATCCCCATGAGCAAGTCATTGGCAATATCTATGATAGTGTCAAGACGAGATCGCAAGTTCACCACTTCGCAAATTGTGCCTTTGCCTCATCGATAGAGCCAAAGAATATTAATGAAGCATGCGAAGATAGCGCTTGGATCTTAGCCATGGAGGAGGAGCTCATTCAATTCGAGAGGAATGAGGTATGTGAGCTTGTTCCATTGCCATCGAAGAACCACACCATCATAGGGACAAAGTGGATCTTCAAGAACAAAACCGACGAAAACCAAGTCGTCGTCCGGAACAAAGCTCGGTTAGTTGCTCAAGGCTATCGACAAGAGGAAGGTATTGATTTCGAAGAATCCTTCGCTCCGGTAGCTAGATTAGAATCAATTAGATTATTATTGTCTTTTGCATGCCATAAGAATTTTAAATTATTTCAAATGGATGTTAAAAGTGCATTTTTAAACGGAGATGTCGTTGAGGAAGTTTACGTTTCTCAACCTCCGGGCTTCATAAATGAAAAATTTCCAAATCATGTTTTTAAACTAAAGAAAGCTCTTTATGGGTTGAGACAAGCTCCTCGAGCTTGGTATGATCGCCTAAAGAATT
The DNA here is from genome assembly GCA_030789695.1 of Scilla litardierei. Taxonomy (NCBI): domain Eukaryota; kingdom Viridiplantae; phylum Streptophyta; class Magnoliopsida; order Asparagales; family Asparagaceae; genus Scilla; species Scilla litardierei. The sequence continues at coordinate 52,304,552 of CM061133.1, forward strand.
TTCTTTTGGATTTGAATTTTAAAATGGGTGAAGCCGATTCAACACTTTTTATTAAGCATGCGAATAATGATATTTTATTAGTTCAAATTTATGTTGATGATATCATTTTTGGTGCTACTAACTTTGCTCTTTGCGAAGAGTTTTCTAATGTTATGAAGGAACAATTTGAGATGAGCCACATGGGCGAACTCAAATATTTCTTAGGTCTCCAAATTCGCCAATTGAACGATGCAATCTTCATCCACAAAACAAAGTACACGGTGGAGTTGCTAAAGCGATTTGGAATGGAGAATGCCTCCGGGAAAAAGACTCCTATGAGCACTACAACGCATCTTGATAAAGATACGGGCGGAAAAGATGTAGACATTCGTCTATATCGAGGTATGATAGGTAGTTTACTTTATCTTACCGCGAGTAGGCCCGATATTATGTTTGACGTATGCATATGTGCTCGTTATCAGTCTCAACCTAAGGATTCTCACTTAGTAGCGGTAAAACGTATTTTTCGCTATCTAAGTTACACTTTAGATTTTGGATTACTTTATCCGAAATCTAGCACATATGAGTTAGTCTCATATAGTGACGCTGATTATGCGGGATGCAAATCCGACAGGAAAAGTACTAGTGGCACTTGCCATTTTCTAGGAAATTCTCTTGTCTCTTGGTTTTCCAAGAAGCAAAATTCGGTATCACTTTCAACCACCGAGGCGGAATATATTGCTGCCGGTGCCGCTTGTGCCCAGGTTCGTTGGATGAGACACACTTTGAAGGATTTTGGTATTCATTGTGATACTAGCCCTATCATGGTGGATAACCAAAGTGCTATTTGTCTTTCAAAGAATCCGGTGCATCATTCCCGATCAAAACACATAGATGTCCGACACCATTTCTTAGATGATCATGTTGCTAAAAAGGACATCATATTAGTGTACGTTGAAACCCAAAAGCAAATCGCCGATATTTTCACGAAACCCCTAAAGGAGGACTCCTTTGTGCGGTTGCGTCGAGAATTGGGGATTATGGGTGAATCCGAGATATAGGATTCATATTTCATTCAAATATCTTGCATGCTATTATATTTCGTGATATTTCATTCATGCTAGATTTATTGAATTTTTGGGAATTTTATGTGATTTGTTCGAATTTATTGCTCGAAATCGTATTTCAATGTCGTATTTAAGATTTCGACGTTTTATGGGGTAATTTAGATGACTAATGAGTGAGTTATGATGTTCCATCCAAGTGTTTTGTGAAGAGAAATCAATTATCAATTTTTGGACTCTTCTAGTCGGTCTAAGTTCACTTGTCAACCGACTAGATGCTCATCTAGTCGGTCAGCAAATGAACTCAGACCGACTAGATCAAGCCTATATCTAACTCCTATCATTTTCTTTCGTTAGTCGGTCACAGTACACTTACCGACCGACTAGATTGAAAACTAGTCGGTCAGTGAATATACTGCGACCGACTAATTCTTGCCCTAGAAATTCATCTGTGCCTCTGTTTCGACTTAGTCGGTTCAAGCTCATTGACCGACCGACTAGATCGTAATCTAGTCGGTCAGTGCTTGAACTGTGACCGACTAAGTGTGTTAGGGCAGTTGAGTCTTTTAGTGTCCCGACCGACTTATACTCTAATTCATCCGACTAAAATCTCTTTTAGTCTGTATTCTCTCTTGCTCCAGCCCGAAAACCCCAAACCCCCACTCGAAACCCTTCGAATTCCGGCCATCTCTCCGTCGATCGCCGCCGTCCGCCGCCGTCGACTCCACCTACTAGGTATCTCCCTCCCTCTCCTAGGTCGATTTCTTGCCCTAGGGTTCGATTTCACCTCCTAGGTATTCTAGGGTTTCGGATTTAAGTTTTTCATCCTAGGGTTTGTGTTAGCTTCTAGGGTTTGTGCTAGAATATTTGATCTTCGTTTTCAGTTGCTTGTGCTCGTCGTGCTATGGCAAAGACGAGAATTCCTATCGCCTCTTCCGGGGCTTCTCCTATGACCGTAGAACAACCTTCCGACCCTAGGAATCCCCCGAAGCCTAAGCGTCGTGCCAAGTCAACCCAAGCCTCTCCATCTTCGCCTCCTCCTAAGAAGCCTAGGACTGCGATAGCTAAACCACGCAAATCCAAGACCAAAAAGCCTATTCTTCAATCTCCGGCTACTCCTCCCGATTCCGACTCTGAATTTATCCCAGAGGATGAGCCTACTAGGGAACCTACTCCACCTCCGAAGACCCGTAAGGCTAAGGGTAAAGCTCCTATGCCAGTCGGCGGTGTAGACATATCGTTGTGCCGCGATGACCCTCAGTGTCTCGCAGCGTACAACCGTATAGAGCACTGTCCACTGTTGTTAGAGCATTACGTTCAGTTTTCTGATTTTCTCGGCCTTGCTGATCTTCTGTCCTATAGTGGTCTTCTAGATTATCTCCGATACGACCCCAAGGCCAATCCCAAACCGTATCCTCGCCTCGTGAAATTGTTCTATGCCAATCGTATTCGAGGCCAGTACGATGCCAGCCACTCCATTGAGACGACTGTCTTGGGAACTCCTATAGTTCTCACGGCAGAAATCTTGGGGGAGATTCTTGGTTGCTCGTCGTGTGGTCTCCTCCCTTCGGACATTTCCGTAGACGACATTTCTTCCTAGGATCAGTCTATTCTTTCTGAGATTTTCCAGGTTATCCCCTCCGCATTCATTGGTGTTCCATCGAAATCTTTCAAGCCGAATGCGTGGGTTCTTAACCTGATCTTGAAGTCATGTCTCCTCCCTAAGTATGGATCCTCTTCACTCCCATCCCAGCCATTCTTGAAATTGATCTACGCTCTTTTCTTGGGGTGCGAGATTAATTGGGCTCGCGTGATACTCGATAAGATGGACTCTTTCGAGTGTATACGCAAGACCAATAAGTCTGCGCACATTCCATACCCTTGCCTGTTGACTCTTGTATTCCGTCATTTCCGAGTCCCTCTCCCTCCTGACGATGAGCGTCCTTTGGGTACGCCTCTGAACGCGACGGCCGTGAAGAAATCTCTAGCGGCACTTCGTCACGTGCAGAGGTCTACCGCATCTGCTTCCCAGTCTACTCCGTCAGCTGCTGCAGCCTCCTCTTCCCCTGCTACATTGGACGATGTCGTACGCCTACTTCGTCAGCACGACTCCCGTTTGGCTCGTACTGAGGAGGTAGTCTGCCGTATGGCTCGTATGATGGGGATTGATCTTCCTCCGTCAGTGTCTGAGGCCGAGGAGATGGACGATGAGGAGCTTGACGAGCTTGTCACTTCTTTTGCCCGTGGCGATGAGGCCACTGCTGCTGCTGCTGGTACTTCCACTTCTGCTCCTGGAGTTGGCACCACTTCCGGTGTTCCAGAGCCTTCTGCTTCAGCTCTTCAGCCTTCTGAGCCTGCTGCTGACCCTGTTTCCGAGCCTGCTCATGTATCTCCTGCTGCTGTTGACACTGCCACTGCTGCTGCTTCTGTCGAGACCCCTGCTGCTGTTGAGATTCCCGATGTTGAGCCTGTTGCTGAGATCTCCACTCCTGCCCCGACGATTCCATCTGTTGAGACACCTCTACTCCCTGCAGAGCCTGAGTCCACTCCGTCGACTGGACCCACGGAGACTGCAGATCCTGCCACCTCCTCGTGATCGCTTGTTTCGAGGACTCTCCACTACGCTTTGGATGATATATCTTAGTGAGAGTATTTTGGGTTAGGATGGGGTTTGAGAGATGTTTTGATGTATTTTTGCGCTTTCTGGATGTCGGAGTTGGATATTATGTTTTGATGTATGTTGATATACTTTGATGATGTCGATGATGTATGATGTATTTCTTTTTGATGATATGTAGCACTTGATATGATGTACCTCATATATTCGATGTGATATCTTTTTGGATGTACTCATGTTGTCTCTACATATATATATGTTCATCGTCATTCACTTTGTCATTTATTCGTCGTGCATTTTTTTTTATATATATTCGTTGAATGCATTTGAAATGTGAATTCGTCGCTCGACGATTAAGAACTTGGTTAAATAGATTATATTTCTATAATTATATAGAATTGTTTTCCATGCACAAATTTAACCAAGAATATTGAATATTGAAGAGTATGTTTCTTTATTCAAGAAATAAATAATTATTTGGTATTTTTGATGATTTTGATTTTTATTGATAATGGAATAATTGGCACACCTTGTTTTGATTTCCACACTTTTCCCTTGGTGTCAAATTGGTCCATTGTCTTTGTCTACGACTCCCGATGTTGGATTTTCCATTTCCTAGTTGTTGTCGTTGTATGCCCCCCATTTTTGGGATAATGCCAAAGGGGGAGAGATAATGATAATAAATAGCGCTAATGAAAATTTCACTCAATTTCCAAGAATCTAGTTTGATATGTTAGATTCAGGGGGAGTTAAGATATATATAAGGATTTTCAAAATTCGATATTTCGAAAATCGATTCTCTTTATTTATCTTACTCGTCTGCTTGATGCAATTCATATATATTCATTTTGGAATTAACGTGTCATCAATGCAGGGGGAGTAAGTATTTTACATTTGAATTATTATTTTTGATTATTATTTATGTTGGTTTGTCATCACCAAAAAGGGGGAGAATGTTGAATATTGGACTCCCCGGATTTGGTTTTGATGATGAGCAAACATAAATAATCCATGAACTAACAATTTGTGAGCGCAGTTTTGGAGATCGTCGCCAATTTCACGAGAACATTCAAATCGACATCTCAACACTTTCCAAAGCTCATATTCATGCCTAAAGCTTCGTTGAAGCTCTTGCGACGCTTTGGAAGTTATGAAGATTCAATCGAAGCTCTCAAAGACCGTTTATTAAGGTTTTATTTATAGTCTTTTAGCTTCGATATATAGAATGTTAAGCCTTGAGTATATCTTACGTTTCTATCTTCATTTCGCTCATTTCGTAGCTCTAGGATCCTTGCACAAGTTCATTCTAACTTCCTCGAAGCGTCGCGCTTCGATTCGGATTTGTATGTGCATGTTAGTTGGTACAAGAACAAGTACTGACCGACTAGATGGTGATCTAGTCGGTCGGCAACTGTTCTTGGACCGACTAGTTTGATTCCTTAATTTCTTGGACTTTACTGTTTACAGTTAGTCGGTCTACGTTGACTCACCGACCGACTAGTTTGTGAACTAGTCGATCAGTGATGCTTCTTTGACCGACTAGTTGTGACTTACTGTTCACTCTAAAATTCTCCTAAGCTACTGTTTATCGTTAGTCGGTCTAAGAACGTTTGGTGACCGACTAGTTGACAATTTAGTCGGTCAACTTTTGTTCTTGGACCGACTAAGTCACTTTGCATTCAGACTAGTCATTTTGCCTCTTAGTCGGTCTACGTTCACTGACTGACCGACTAGTTGTGAAACTAGTCGGTCAGAAAGTCTTCTTGGATCGACTAGATTTCTAGGTCTGAAATTCTATCTCTTCTCAGATCTACTCTTAGTCGGTCCACGTTGTTTGTCTGACCGACTAGTTGATGAACTAGTCGGTCAGTGATTGTTCTTTGACCGACTAAGTCTCACAGATTTCTATCCGTTGGTGAATGACCTAACTTGTTTTTATGGGACCCTATAAATACGAACCTAGGTCATTTCTATCTAGGTTAGAGAGCTGCCATTAAGAGATTCATTGAGTTCTAAAGAGATAGCTATTCTCCCTCAAATCTAAAGCTCTCTTCCTCACAAGAAACCCATTCTCTCTCATTTCTAGATCCAGAGATAAGCTTGTTCTTGGTGAGCTCTTCAAGCTATTGCTTGATCCAAGTCTCCAACTCATTCCTAGGCACCAATTGCTGGTCATTTCCTTGGTGCTAGGTCTTGGTGACTTCATCTTCCTCAAATCCTTCATTTCACCATTTGGGTAAGAAAAACTCAAGGTATAGGATTTTGTGGTAAGATTTGTTTATTTCAATATAACTCATTTATATTGCTTGTGATTCTCTCGGTTGTGAGAGAAGTTTGTGATCCCGGGTTGTGGGATTCACTTTGCCATTGCATGTATGATTTGATCTTGTGAAGGTTTTTCATAAGATATTCATAGTGGAAATCTTGAGTTAGGGTTTCTAACTCAAGTATCCGGAGGGGATCCGGGTGGTTGGGACGTAGGATCACCGGGAACAAGTCAGGGAGACTTGGGTGGATCCGAACCCATTAACTTCGTTTGTTAGCATTGTTAATTTTGTGTTGTCATTCAATTTAAGCTTCCGCAAATTGATTTGGTAGTTGTTTGCAATTTAATTTGGAATTATACTCCTTATTATTTTAAAGTACTATTCACCCCCCCTCTAGTACTTGTGCAGTAGCTGGTAGGGCATTACAGGAGTTTCCTTGGACTTGCTGGTTACTATCGGCGATTCATTAAGGACTTTTCTCGTATTGCTGAGCCGATGACCAGGTTGACGCGGAAGGATGTTGCCTTTGTGTGGTCGGGTGATTGTGAGGGTGCTTTTGGTGTTCTGAAGGAGAGGTTGACGACTGCCCCTATTCTTGTCGTGCCTGATCGCAGCGGTGGATTTGAGATCTTTTGCGATGCTTCTGGCAAGGGTCTCGGTTGTGTGTTGCATCAGCATGGGCACGTTGTGGCGTATGCGTCTCGTCAGCTTAAGGTTCATGAGAAGAATTACCCGACGCATGATTTGGAGTTGGCTGCCGTTGTGTTTGCTCTTAAGATTTGGAGGCACTTCCTGCTGAGTGAGAAAGTGAAGATTTTCACCGATCACAAAAGCTTGAAGTATATTTTCACTCAGAAGGAGCTCAACATGCGACGGCGTCGATGGTTGGAGCTTATGGCAGATTATGAGATTGATTTGCAGTTTCACCCTGGCAAGGTGAATGTGGTTCCAGATGCTTTGAGTAGGCTTCCAGCGGTGATGATTTTGACCTCGCAGTGGAGATTACAGCAGGATTTTTGCGAGTCTGGTGTGGAGATTGTTCTTCCTGGGGAGGCTTCTTCGTTGATGTACATGCAGGTACAGTCGACGATCGTGGATCGGATTAAGGCTGGCCAGGCTGAGGATCCGAAGCTGGTGAGGATTCGGGAGCAGGTGGAAGCCGGTCTGCGGACTGACTTTTTGATTCATGAGGATGGCTCGCTGAGGTTTGGAGCCAGGTTGTGTGTGCCAGCTGGGGATATCAGAGAGGAGCTGATGGTGGAGGCACACAGTTCGTCGTATTCTGTGCATCCTAGTGGCACCAAGATGTACCAGGATCTTCGTCTGAATTATTGGTGGCATGGTATGAAGAGGAGTGTGGCTCGGAGTGTAGCCAAGTGTTTGGTTTGCCAGCAAGTGAAGGCGGAGCATCAGCGTACGGCCGGGTTGCTACAACCGCTTCCGATTCTGGAGTGGAAATGGCAACACATCACTATGGATTTCGTGACTGGACTACCTCGAAGTCCGAAGCAGAATGACGTGATTTGGGTGATCGTAGATCGATTGACCAAATCTGCGCACTTTATTCTGTTCCGAGTGGGACAGTCCACTGAGGCGCTAGCGAGGAGATATATGGAGGTAAAATTCTTTTACTCTCCGTTTTTATTTCCTTTTCCTAGTTTGGATAGTGATGTAACGTGAATCGTGCAGGAGGTTGTGCGACTTCATGGAGTCCCCGTGAGTATCGTGTCGGACAGAGACACGAGGTTCACATCTCAGTTCTGGCAGAGTTTGCAGAAGATCTTGGGTACGCGTCTGAGTTTCAGCACGGCGTACCATCCGCAGACGGATGGCCAGTCCGAGAGGACGATTCAGATTTTGGAAGACATGCTGAGGGCGTGCATGTTGGATTTCAAGGGTTCGTGGGAGGACCATCTGCACTTGGTGGAGTTCTCTTACAACAATAGCTTCCAGGCGAGTATTGGCATGGCGCCTTTCGCCGCTCTTTATGGGAGGAAATGTCGATCGCCATTGAGTTGGGATGACGTTGGCGATCGGGAGCTGTTGGGACCTGAGATGATCGTGGAGGCCGTGGATATCGTCAGGAATATTCGGGAGAGGTTGAGGATTGCTCAGGACCGTTTTAAGCATTGGGCGGATGCTAAACGTCGTCCTTTGGAGTTTCAGCCGGGCGACCATGTGTTCTTGAAGATTTCCCCGAATCGCGATGTGATTCGTTTTGGGAAGCGTGGGAAGTTGAGCCCGCGATACATTGGACCGTTTGACATTTTGGAGAGGGTTGGCGAGGTAGCGTATCGCTTGGCCTTGCCGCCATCTTTGGAAGGAGTTCACAATGTTTTCCATATGTCGCAGCTTCGTCGATACATTAGCGATCCGTCTCATGTGGTAGATTTTTCGGAGATTACCGTTCGCCCTGATATGACGTATGACCAGCATCCCGTGCAGATTCTGGACAGGCGTCAGAAATCGCTTAGGAACAAGATTGTCAATCTTGTGAGGGTGATGTGGCGACACGGCTCACCTGGAGAGTCTACTTGGGAGAATGAGGATGAGATGCGAGAGCGTTTCCCACTTTTGTTTCCGGACTCGTGAGTATTCGGAAATTCCGAGGACGGAATTTTTCTTAAGTTGGGGAGGATGTAACGACTGCTTTTCATGTATCTGGATTTATTATAATATAATATATGTTTTGGTGGATTTTTCTCCTCATGTGTGGTTTTCGTCTCCGTAGCTTTCATTTTCGATCGATTCGTCGTATTTTCTCGTTTCTTCCTTAGGATCGTCGATTTCGAAGTATGTCATTCGTGACGGACTTCATAACGGTCGTATCTTACTATTAGATCAAGCCTATGAGTCTTAGGAATCGATCCCGGAGCTCCGCGCTCCGTATCGGAACTTTTTGTGCTCATTAGCCGGTATAAGAAGGGGCACCGACCGACTAGATGACGATCCAGTCGGTCGGCAATCCTTCTTGGTCCGACTATTTAGCTTTCTAAATTTCTCAGGAGTTACTGTTTATCGTTAGTCGGTCTAAGAACGTTGGTTGACCGACTAGGTTGCAAACTAGTCGGTCGGCAATGCTTCTTTAACCGACTAACACATCATCTAATTTTAGTATCAGTTACTGTTTACTCTTAGTCGGTCTAAGAACGTTCATCGACCGACTAGATTCTAAACTAGTCGGTCAGTATTTGTTCATGGACTGACTAACTCTAAATCCTATTTTCGTTCAGAAGTTACTGTTTGCACTTAGTCGGTCTGCGTTGGTCGACCGACCGACTAGTTGCCAAACTAGTCGGTCAGTGGTTGCTCTTTGATAGACTAACCTGTGTTAAAACCCTAATTTCTGGGCAGCCGCCAGCCCATCCTATTTAAACCCAACCCAAACGTTTTCTTCTTCCTCAACACGACCCAAAACCCTAAAATCTTCCCCTTTGAGCCCCCATCTTCCTCCAAGCTTCATTCCTTCATTCCAAGCCCTAGAATCATCATCCAAACCCTCCATCCACTCTATCTACCTCTCATCTTCCCCAAAATCTCACCAAATCCATCAAAATCCTCAAATCCCCCAAAACCCTAATTCTCCCAAACTTCTCCAATCTTTTCCAGATCTGATCCTAGGGTTCTCCGGAGTGTTTCTTCCGCTTCCTCTCGGTAAGAAATCGATTCCTTGGTGTTGTTATAACCTAGTTGTATTTTTATGAAACCCTAATAAATTTCATGTTGTTTGATGTTTGTTTCCCCCATAACAGCGATTTCCCCATAGATTGGCATCCGCGTGACGAAGTGGTCGTCATCCCCGGTGCTAGGCAAGTGAAACTTGCCACTTAGGGTTTAGGCCATGTTTTAGGCCATTTGCTTGTTGTAGGCGTAAAAGAGGCTAGGCGACGAAATGATACTCGTCTAGGCGCAAATTGGGGAACTAGCTTGACAACGAAGCTAGTTCCGACATTTAGCATGTTGCACAATTACCATGTCATGTTTACTTTCCATTAACGGTACGCAAATTAATTGTCATGTCATTGCATTCTTTAAGTGTTTCTGTGATTGCGTAGCTTTGCTACAAATGCTTGTGTTCCTGGCTCGTGTTCCAGAAGCGGGCCATGTGTTAGTTGATAGCCAATGCCCGAATTGCTTGTTTCCGGCTAGGTGCACCCCTACGCCAAATGTTTAAGAATGCGAGCTCATGTGCGGGGCAACCCCAAGCTCACTAGCTGAGCTCATGTGCGGGGACCCTGGCTCCATTACGTGTGGGTATTGGGGGTAAGAGTTAAGCGACCAATCAACTGGGAGTCTGCCCGATCAGCAACTGCAGTGGTAAGGCGTAAACTCTGGGTTTTGGGGTAGATGTTAAGCGGCCAATCAGCGAATGTGAGACCATTCAGCTGTAAGGCGTAAACATCTACAAACAACGTGAATAGTGAATTGATTGAGATTGATAGTAGCTTGGCTACTCTTGTCTTGTCCCGATGATTGCTCTCTTGTACAAATTGTCTTGCCATGTCTTGATTGTGCACTCATGTTATAACTGCCATGTCATGCATACTAAACTGCTAGGTTGCTAGTTGCCTTACTTTCAGTTTCCTTGCCCAAGTCTTTTAGACTTGCTGACATGTGCCCCTTCACTCTTTTGGGTGACACATGTTAGATCCTGAGCCTGAGTATCTTGTTGAGGACGAGGTGTTTGCTGACGCCGAGCCCGAGCTCGTGTTTGACGGGGAGTACGTGGACACTGGGGACCAGTCCTAGTGTCTTCGTTGTGTTTTACTTTTGTTAGACAGTTGTTTTGTTATCGGTGCGTAGCACCTATACTTTTTATGTCGTTGCTTTTGTTGGCCTTGTTCTGGGCCCTTAGACTCTTTCTTTTAGCCTGGTGGCTTTTCTGGATGTTGGACTTATTTTCATGTTGGACAATGTATGAGATGTGAGATTTTATTTCAGTCTCTCCTTGTGTTATTATTGTTATTCCGTTGTGGTTACAGGGACCTGCTTATGTATTATTGACGCTTATCGGGTTCGGGGCTTCGCAGCTCCACTCCCGTGCGGACCTTTTCACGTCTCGCCTCCATTTTAGGGAAGCGGGTCGTGACAACTTGGCTTCCAAAGGTCTAACCTTTGAGGACCCAATGACCTTGGGTACTGTGATATGAAATTCTCTATCTTTAGGTACTCAAGGAAAAGAAAAAGAAAAGGAGCAACAAATTTAAATTTAGCTCCAAAGGGAATTGGATACTCGATAGCGGGTGTTCAAAACACATGACGGGTGACGCTCAATTGCTCTCCGGAGTGGTTCCCATTGCAAATGGAAATCGCGTCGTATTTGGAGGCAACGAGAGCGGAACAATCGTCGGTGTTGGTAAAGTGGGTAACCCATCTAAACCCTTAATTAGTGATGTTTATCTAGTTAATGGTTTAAATCATAATCTTATTTCAATAAGCCAACTTTGTGACAAAGGTTACAAAGTTAGATTTACAAAAGGATTATGTCATATTTCAAATGATAATAATAAGTTATTATTTTCCGGCACACGCCATAAAGATATTTATATTTTGGATCTTCCTAAGTCATATGAACAATGTCTCGTTGCCAACACAAGTGAACAACACTTATGGCATCGACGATTTGGACATGTGAACTTTGGAACACTTTATAAGCTTTCAAAATTAAATTCCATTAAAGGTTTTCCGAAGCTCGTTTTTGAAAAGAAAAGTTTTTGTGATTCTTGTCAACGTGGCAAGCTTCCTAAATCTTCATTTAAACCTAAGAAAAGCATTTCTACTAAACGGCCACTAGAGCTATTGCATCTAGATTTATTTGGGCCAACTAGAGTTGCTTCCTTAGGAAATGCAAGATATGGTCTTGTCATCGTCGATGATTATTCTAGATTTACATGGGTATTTTTCTTATGTAATAAAAATGAAGCTTTTGAAAACTTCACAATATTTGTGAAGAAAGTACAAAATCTCATCGGAACCACCATTGTCACTATTCGTAGTGATCATGGGGGTGAATTTGAGAATGATTCTTTCTCAAATTTTTGTGATGATCTTGGAATTACTCACACGTTTTCTTTCCCTCGTGCACCTCCTCAAAATGGTGTTGTTGAGAGGAAGAATAGAACGCTTGTGGAGTGTGCTCGTACTATGCTCGAAGATAGTCAACTTGGTTATCAATTTTGGGCGGAAGCGATACACACCGCTTGCTATGTGTTTAATAGAATACTTTTGAGGCCCGGCACCAAACAAACTTGCTATGAATTGTTGTTTGGTAGATTGCCTCAAGTTAAACATTTTCGTGTTTTCGGCGCAAAATGTTTTATTAAAAACACATATGATAATTTGGACAAGTTTGATCCGAGATCGGATGAGGGGATATTTGTTGGGTATTCCTCACGTAGCAAAGCCTACCGGATATACAACAAAAGATCCTCTACGATCGAGGAATCACTTCATGTCTCTTTTAATGAGAATTTTACTACTTCTAGAATTTCAAATGATGATGATTCTATGGACGTTTTATGTGATTCGTTTGAAAATTCTAAGTTCATTGATTCAATTGATTCTATTGATACTAACCCGACTAATGAAGTTGTTGAGAATGTGCCTAGTGATCAAGGTATTCCCAAGCGGCTTCATACCGTTCGCGACCATCCCCATGAGCAAGTCATTGGCAATATTCATGATAGTGTCAAGACGAGATCGCAAGTCCACCACTTCGCCAATTGTGCCTTTGCCTCATCGATAGAGCCAAAGAATATAGTTGAAGCGTGCGAAGATAGTGCTTGGATCCTTGCCATGGAGGAGGAACTCATTCAATTCGAGAGGAATGAGGTATGGGAGCTTGTTCCTTTGCCATCGAAGAACCACACCATCATAGGGATAAAGTGGATCTTCAAGAACAAAACCGACGAAAACCAAGTCGTCGTCCGGAACAAAGCTCGGTTAGTTGCTCAAGGCTATCGCCAAGAGGAAGGTATCGATTTCGAAGAATCCTTCGCTCCGGTAGCTAGATTAGAATCAATTAGACTATTATTGTCTTATGCATGCCATAAAAATTTTAAGTTATTTCAAATGGATGTTAAAAGTGCATTTTTAAACTGAGATGTTGTTGAGGAAGTTTACGTTTCTCAACCTCCGGGCTTCATAAGTGAAAAATTTCCAAATCATGTTTTTAAACTAAAGAAAGCTCTTTATGGTTTGAGACAAGCTCCTCGAGCTTGGTATGATCGCCTAAAGAATTTTCTTTTGGATTTGAATTTTAAAATGGGCGAAGCCGATTCTACACTTTTTGTTAAGCATGTGAATAATGATATTTTATCAGTTCAAATTTATGTTGATGATATCATTTTCGGTGCTACTAACTTCACTCTTTGCGAAGAGTTTTCTAATGTTATGAAGGAACAATTTGAGATGAGCCACATGGGCGAACTCAAATATTTCTTAGGTCTCCAAATTCGCCAATTGAACGATGCAATCTTCATCCACCAAACGAAGTATACGGTGGAGTTGCTTAAGCGATTTGGAATGGAGAGTGCTTCCGGGAAAAAGACTCCAATGAGCACGACTACGCATCTTGACAAGGATACGGGCGGTAAGGATGTAGACATTCGTCTATATCGAGGTATGATAGGTAGTTTACTTTATCTTACCGCAAGTAGGCCCGATATTATGTTTGTCGTATGCATATGTGCTCGTTATCAGTCTCAACCTAAGGAGTCTCACTTAGTAGCGGTAAAACGTATTTTCCGTTATCTAAGTTATACACTTGATTTTGGATTACTTTATCCAAAATCTAGGACGTATGAGTTAGTCTCATATAGTGATGCCGATTATGCGGGATGCAAATCCGACAGGAAAAGTACTAGTGGCACTTGCCATTTTCTAGGAAATTCTCTTGTCTCTTGGTTTTCCAAGAAGCAAAATTCCGTATCACTTTCAACCACCGAGGCGGAATATATTGCCGCCGGTGCCGCTTGTGCCCAGGTTCTTTGGATGAGACACACACTGAAGGATTTTGGTATTCACTGTGATACTAGCCCTATCATGGTGGATAACCAAAGTGCTATCTGTCTTTCAAAGAATCCGGTGCACCATTCCCGATCAAAACACATAGATGTCCGACACCACTTTTTAGATGATCATGTTGCTAAAAAGGACATCATATTAGTGTACGTTGAAACCCAAAAGCAAATCGCCGATATTTTCACGAAACCCCTAAAGGAGGACTCCTTTGTGCGGTTGCGTCGAGAATTGGGGATTATGGGTGAATCCGAGATATAGGATTCATGTTTCATTCAATTATCTTGCATGCTTTTATATTTCGCGATATTTCGTCCATGCTAGAATTATTGGATTTTTGGGGATTTTATGCGATATGTTTGAATTTTTGCTCGAATTCTTATTTGAATATCGTATATGAGATTTCGATGTTTTATGGGGTAGTTTAGATGACTAATGAGAGGGTTAAGATGTTTCATCCAAGTGGTTTATGAAGAGAACTCATTTATCAATTTTTGGACTCTTCTAGTCGGTTTCAGTTCATTAGTCAACCGACTAGATGCTCATCTAGTCGGTCAGCTAGTGAACTCAGACCGACTAGATCAAGCTTTTAACTTTCTCCTGACATTGACTTCTTTTAGTCGGTCATAGTACTCTTACCGACCGACTAGATTGAAAACTAGTCGGTCAGTGATTATACTGTGACCGACTAACTCTAGCCCTAAAAATTTCTGTTTGCCTCTGTTTCGACTTAGTCGGTTCAAGCTCATTGACCGACCGACTAGATCGTAATCTAGTCGGTCAGTGCTTGAACTGTGACCGACTAAGTGCGTTAGGGCAAACACGTCTTTTCGCATTCCCGACCGACTTAATCCAAGTTTATCCGACTATTTTCATTTTTAGTCGGTCTTCTTCTCTACTCCAACTCGAAAACTCCCTCTCCCCGACCGAAACCCCTTCGTATTCCCGTCGACTCCGGCCAATTTTCCGGCCATCTCCGCCGTCCGTCGCCGTCGACCCTCTCTCCTAGGTATAACCCCTCTCCTAGATCTCTTTTTGCATCCATAGGGTGTGTTCTAGATCTCTTTTTCATCTCTAAGCTCTAGGGTTTCGGAAATTGATCTAGGGTTTCGATTTTCTCTCTTAGGGCTTGTGTGTTAGGTTCTAGGGTTTGTGCTTAGGGTATTTGAACCTATCCCGACATTTGATTGTACTCGTTGTGCCGCGATCATGGCACGAACGAGAATCCCGATTACATCATCTGGGGCATCCCCTATGACCGTAGAGGGTGCTACCGCTTCGACCCCTCCCAAACGTAGGGCCAAGACCACTCGACCCCCCTCTTCGTCTTCAACTCCGTTGAAGAGGAAGAGGACGTCCAAGCCTAAACCTACCGGCCAATCGTCCAAGCCCAAACCTAAACCTAAAAAGTTTCGCGCACCCACCCCACCCGGTGAGCGTTCGGATAGTGATTCCGAGGATAACTCCGATGAGGAATACACTCCTGAACATCCCGAGAAGGCACCCACTCCACCCCCTCCTCCACCTCCTCCTAAGTCCCGTAAGGCTAAGGGTAAAGCTCCTATGCCAGTCGGCGGTGTCGATATATCGTTGTGCCGCGACGACCCTCAGTGTCTCGCAGCGTACAACCGTATAGAGCACTGCCCACTGCTGTTAGAGCATTACGTTCAGTTTTCTGATTTCCTTGGCCTTGCTGATCTTCTCTCCTATAGTGGCCTATTGGACTACCTTCGATTTGACGATACGGCGAACCCTAGACCATATCCTCGCCTGGTCAAATTATGCTATGCCAACCGTGTCCGGGGTCAGTACGGCGAGACCCACTCCATTGAGACTTCTGTTTTGGGGACTCCGATAGTCCTCACGGCAGAAATCTTGGGGGAGTTGATTGGTTGCTCGTCATGTGGCCTCCTCCCTTCTGACATCTCTATCGATGATATCTCCTCCCTCGATCAGCGGACCCTAGGCAAAATCTTCCAGGTTATCCCCCCAGCTTTTATAGGAGTCCCTTCCAAATCTTTCAAATCAAATGCTTGGGTGCTTAACCTTATCTTGAAGTCCTGCCTTCTTCCCAAGTATGGATCTTCATCTCTTCCATCTCAGCCGTTTTTGAAACTGATATACGCTCTTTTCATGGGTAGCGAGATTAATTGGGCTCGCATTATACTCGATAAGATGGACTCTTTCGAGTGTATACGCAAGACCACTAAATCTACGCATATCCCATATCCATGTCTGTTGACCTTGGTTTTCCGTCGTTTCGGTGTTCCCCTCCCTCCTGATGATGAGCATCCCTTGGGTCCTCCTTTGAACGCGATGGCCGTTAAGAAATCTCTTGCGGCGCTTCGTCACGTGCAGAGGTCGACCACATCTGCTTCCCAGGCCACTCCCTCAGCTGCTGCTGCCCCCACTCCTTCTGCCACATTAGATGATGTCGTACGCCTACTTCGTCGGCACGAGTCGCGTTTGGCTCGTACCGAGGAGGTAGTTTGCCGTATGGCTCGTATGATGGGCATTGAGCTTCCTCCTTCCGTGTCTGAGGACGAGGAGATGGACGATGAGGATATTGATGATCTTGTCACCTCCTTGGCTCGTGGCGATGAGGCCACTGCTGCTGCTGCTGCTACCACATCTGCTCCTGGAGATGGCACCTCTTCCGGTGCTCCAGAGACTTTTGCACCAGTAGTTCAGACTTCTGAGGCTGCTGCTGCTCCTGTTGACGACCCTGCTCCTGTCATGCCTGCTGTTACTCCTGTTGAGACCCATGCTGTTGAGCCCGACGTCGTCGTTTCCACACCTGCCCCGACGATCCCGTCTGTTGACACGCCTCTCCTCCCTGCAGAGCCTGAGTCCACTCCGTCGACTGGACCCACGGAGACTGCAGATCCAGCCACTTCCTCGTGATCGTCTGTTTCGAGGACTCTCCACTGCTCATTGGATGATGCATCTTATTGAGAGTATTTTGGGTTAGGATGGAGTTTGAGGGTTATTTTGGTGTATTTTGATTTTTCTGGATGTCGGTGTTGTATTTTGATGTACTTTGGATGATGCTGATGGTTAGTTGATGTATGATGTATTTACATTTTTGGTTGATATCCATGGTCGTTTGTATTTTGATGTACTCGATGTGATATCTTTTTGGATGTACTCATGATGTTTTTATATATATATACATCGATGTTCTCCTTATTTTATTCGTCGTGCACTTTTACTATTTGTTCAACGCATATGATATGTGAATTCGTCGCTCGACGCTTGAAAACTTGGTTAAATAGATTATATTTCTATGATTGTATAGAATTGTTTTCCATGCACAAATTTAACCAAGAATATTGAATATTGGAGAGTATGTTCCTTTACTCAATAAATGAAGTAATATTTGGTGTTTTTGATGATTTTAATTTTCACTTTTAGATGATGGACAATTTGGCACACCTTGATTTTATTTTATCGTTTTTCCCTTGGTGTCAATTGGGTCCATCATCAACATCTACGACTCCCGATGTTGGATTTTAATTTCTCTAGTTGTTGTCGTTGTATGCCCCCATTTTTGGGATAATGCCAAAGGGGGAGAGATAATGATAATAAATAGCGCTAATGAAAATTTAACTCAATTTCCAAGAATCTAATTTGATGTGTTAGATTCAGGGGGAGTTAAGATATATATAAGGATTTTCAAAATCCGATATTTCAAAAATCGATTCTCTTTATTTATCTTACTCGTCTGATTGATGCAATTCATATATATTCATTTTGGAATTAACGTGTCATCAATGCAGGGGGAGTAAGTATTTTTCATTTGAATCATTATTTTTGATTATTATTTATGTTGGTTTGTCATCACCAAAAAGGGGGAGAATGTTGAATATTGGACTCCCCGGATTTGGTTTTGGATGATGAGCAAACATAAATAATTCATGAACTAACAATTTGTGAGCGCAGTATTGGAGATCGTCGCCAAATTCACGAGAACAATCAAAGCGACATCTCAAGACTTCTCAAAGCACGTATTCATTGCCTAAAGCTTCGTTGAAGCTCTTGGACCGTTTTGGAAGTCATGAAGAATTAATCGAAGCTCTCGAAGACCATTCTTTAAGGTTTTATTTATAGTCTTTTAGCTTCGATCTATAGAATGTTAAGCCTTGAGTATATCTTACGATTCTATCTTCATATCGCTCATATAGTAGCTCTAGGATCTTAGTACAAATTCATTCTAACTTCCTCGAAGCGTCGCGCTTCGATTCGGACTTGTTTGTGCATATTAGTTGGTACAAGAAGAAGTACTGACCGACTAGATGGTGATCTAGTCGGTCAGCAGAGCTTCTTGGACCGACTAGTTTGCTTCCTTAATTTCTTGCACCTTACTGTTTACAGTTAGTCGGTCTACGTTGACTCACCGACCGACTAGTTTGTGAACTAGTCGGTCAGTGATGCTTCTTTGACCGACTAGTTGTGATTTACTGTACATGCTAAATTTCTCCTAAGCTACTGTTTATCGTTAGTCGGTCTAAGAACGTTTGGTGACCGACTAGTTGACAATCTAGTCGGTCAACTTTTGTTCTTGGACCGACTAAGTCAATTTGTATTCAGACTATTTCACTTTGCCTCTTAGTCGGTCTACGTTCACTGACTGACCGACTAGTTGTGAAACTAGTCGGTCAGAATGTCTTCTTGGACCGACTAGATTTCTAGGTCAGAATTTCTATCTCTTCTCAGTTCCTCACTTAGTCGGTCCATGTTGTTTGACTGACCGACTAGTTGATGAACTAGTCGGTCAGTGGTTGTTCTTTGACCGACTAGTTGCCTCAGATTTCTATCCGTTGGGAATTGACCTAACTTGTTTTTATGGGACCCTATAAATACGAACCTAGGTCATTTCTCTCTAAGGGAGAGCTGCCATTAAGAGATTCATTGAGATAGAAAGAGATAGCCATTCTCACTCATTTCTAAAGCTCTCTTCCTCACAAGAAATCCATTCTCTCACTTTCTAGATCTAGAATCCATCTTGAGAGAAGCTTGTTCTTGGTGAGCCCTTCAAGCTCTAGCTTGATTCATGTCTCCAAATCACTCCTAGGCACCTATTGCTGGTCATTTCCTTGGTGCTAGGTCTTGGTGACTTCATCTTCCTCAAATCCTTCCTTTCACCTATTTGGTAAGAAAAACTCAAGGTATAGGATTTTGTGGTAAGATTGTTTATTTTAATATAAACTCATTTATATTGCTTGTTGATTCTCTCGGTTGTGAGAGAAGGTTGTGATCCCGGGTTGTGGGATTCACTATTGCCATTGCTTGTATGATTTGATCTTGTGAAGGTTTTTCACAAGATATTCATAGTGGAAATCTTGGGTTAGGGTTTCTAACCTAAGTATCCGGAGGGGATCCGGGTGGTTGGGACGTAGGATCACCGGGAACAAGTCGGGGAGACTTGGGTGGATCCGAACCCATTAACTTCGTTTGTTAGCATTGTTAATTTTGTTGTTGTCATTCAATTTAAGCTTCCGCAAATTGTTTTGGTAGTTGTTTGCACTATAATTTGGAATTATACTCCTTGTTATTTTTAAAGTACTATTCACCCCCCCTCTAGTACTTGTGCAGTAGCTTGTAGGGCATTACACAGTTGACCCGATATTATGTTTGTCGTTTGTCTTTATGCACGTTATCAATCACGACCAAAACAATTACATTTGATTATGGTCAAACGGATTTTCTGTTATCTCAATCAAACACTTGACTACATATTATTTTATTCAAAGTCATGCACATATGATTAGTTAATCTCATATAGTGATGTCGATTTTGGCGGATGCAAATCCTTTATGAAAAGTACTAGTGGCACTTGTCATTTTCTATGAAATTCCCTTGTATCTTGGTTTTTCGAGAAACAAAACTCGATATCCCTTTCTACGACCGAAGCAGAATATATAGCCACGGGTCTAGCATGTGCACAAGTCTTATGGACAAGACAAACACTTAAGAACTATTGTATCGATTGTGGTACATGTGATATCATGGTCGATAACCAAACTGCTATTTGTCTATCTAAGAACCTGGTACAACACTCTCGTACCAAACACATTGATATTAAACATCATTTTGTTAATGATCATATCCTCAAGAAGGATGTTACGGTAGAGTATGTTAACACCCAATAACAAATCGCCGATATTTTCACTAAACCACTCAAGGAGGATTCCTTTGTAAGACTCAGGAGAGAATTAGAAATTATGGGTGAAACAGAACTCTAGAAGATCATTTTCATATGTCATAACATAATTCATTCACATTTCATTTGATATGCCATGTTTCATGCTCATTTGAATTGATTGAATCATATATCTCAAATTTTCATTTTTATGTTGTTTATGAGATATATATGAGATTTTTATGCTATATTTGAGCAATTTTGATTTGATTTGGTGATTATGAGATTTAAATGATTGGTTATGATTTGAGTAGTTTTTATGTGTAGTTAGAGTGGTCAGAACATGCTTAGCTTGAGAGATCTCTTCGATCTGATACTGGGTTCATTCTTAGTATTCTAAACCAAGACAGACATGTGGGTAAGTCACACCAGACGTCTGGCATGTCAGATACTTTTCTTTCTCAGAAATTCTCTTGTTTCAGCCATCTGTAGTTCTCTGACTAGACGTCTGAACAGAGTATCAGATGTCTGTGAGATGAACTCCAGACGTCTTAACAATGAGAAAATTTTTGTGGAAAATTTTCTGAAATCTCTCTCTTTCCTCACGTTGATCCTTATAGTCGTTTTCTTTACACCTAACAGAGGTCTGGTGAGTTGTCCAGATGCCTATAACACACACACACACAAATTTGCTACCTGTGCACAACTGTTATGGCTCCGCCATTGTTTATATTATTTAAACTACAACTTTTCACTCTATCCCTTGTTTGGAATTGAAGTATACTTATGTTATGGAGTTGTTATTTTAGAAAATTAACTTTAAAATTTAATTTAATCCAATTTTAACGATATTCCTGCTGATTACATACAGACTTCGTTAACTGTTAAAAATACGAGAAATAACCCGTGCACGCAGTGCACGAAGCAAAAAACCCCCATGAAGAAAGAGGATGCGGGGCACACGCGCAACCGAAAAGAACGAGAAATGTGTGTGCGCGTGCCGGTATCGTTAGGGGCAAAAAGTGCAAAGTCTGGGGGTTAAAATGCAAAATACCTTGGGGGTGGCAAACATGAAAATAAGTGGGGGGGTTTTTTTTTTTGGGTTTTTGGGGTGAATGGCGAACATGTAAATAAGTGAGTTTGGTTGGGTTTTTTGGGGATGGCAAACATGTAAATAAGTAGCTTGTGGTGAGTTTTTGGGTGAGGTGGATGGTGAGGTGGGTGGTGGTGTCCACCTTTGTCCTAGTCATATTTTAGTCTCAACCTAGGACAACTTCCCCAATTGTATAAAAGATTTTTTTTTGTTTTGGTTGAAACTTGTTGGGTGTATGGTATAAGATAGGTTGGCAAACAGGTTTCATTTGGTGCGCTTTTAATTAATCTCCAGTGGTTTATATGTCAAAATTTCAATTCAAAGTTGACCGAGCAATTGCTCAGATGACATTCTCTTGACACTATTTACTGGACGACACAAGATTGAGACGTGTGCTTTACTGTTTTCCGATGTATCAAATTTTTTTTGAAAGTTTAGGGATGAAAACGGGCCAGTCGGGGCCTTAGGTGAGCCACTGCCTGCCTAGGCTCCACATCCTTTTGGGCCTTAAATTAAGGCCCGGTCCCGGTGTTGGGCTTTAAATGGAAATGCTCCAACCCAACCTCATAAAAGATAGGTATACACTGTGAGACTTTATTGACCCGTAAAAGGGTAAGATGCGCCACACTGTGCCTTTAACACTCCAAATTCGGGCATTGAGTTAATAAAATCATAGCCCAAAATATTATTTTTTTGGCCCAAGACCTGATTTAATTTTAGCCCAATCGAGTACAAATGGGCAATATGAATCCGAACCGGCCCACTAAACGAAACCATTCTTCATTTCATCTGTGACAGTGATATATAATGCAGAGAGCTGGAGGTCAGAAACCCTAGCGGCCGAGGGTTTGCTTTCATCTCTCTGCCTTCCAGGCTTCTACACGTTCTGTCGAGCCGCCACCAGCAGCCATGGGTCGCATGCACTCAAGAGGGTAATATCTCTATTTCTGTCGCTTACCAAAAACCTAACTCTATTTCTATTCGATTTCATTAATTTTACATCATAGAAATCTCACGTTGATTTCTATAAATTTTGGCAGTAAGGGTATTTCCTCTTCGGCTCTGCCGTACAAGAGGACTCCGCCGAGCTGGCTCAAGATCTCACCCCAAGATGTGAGCAAATCTCGCAATTTACTCAACTTTTTAAAGGTCTTTGTTGGATGAGATTTGATATATTTTGATGTTCTTTTTAGGTGAACGAGAACATCTGCAAGTTCGCCAAGAAGGGGCTGACACCGTCGCAGATCGGCGTCATTCTCCGAGATTCCCACGGGATCGCGCAAGTGAAGAGTGTTACTGGCAGCAAGATCCTTCGCATTCTCAAGGCCCATGGTACTGTAATGGGCTAAAACCCTAGTCTTGTAAGAAACAAAGAATCGATTATTAATTGGGTGCGGGATTTTTTGGTTATAGGGCTTGCGCCGGAGATCCCAGAGGATTTGTACCACTTGATTAAGAAGGCAGTGGCGATCAGGAAGCACTTGGAGAGGAACAGGAAGGATAAGGACTCCAAGTTCAGGCTCATTCTTGTCGAGAGCAGGATTCACCGTCTTGCTCGCTATTACAAGAGGACCAAGAAGCTCCCACCTGTCTGGAAATAGTGAGCACACATTATACCCATGATTTATTTCATTTAAGTAATAGACTTTTGAATTACTTGGCCTTTTGAACTTTTGGAATGGTTAACTTGAAGGTATGCTAGTTTTATGTATATCTTGAACGTGGCATTTGCATTTAGCGTCCTTGATAGCACGCCATATTCAGTTGATTGGTGATGTTTGTGTTGGATTTAATAGACCCTCAAGTTATAAAATCTACGCATGTCCTACGTCGGACAGACGACAAAAAACAGAATTCAGCAGCGAAATAAAATCATTAAACAATATAATGAGTGCCCAATGATTAACATAAACCTTAACCAAAAAATCCATTGTCTTGGGGTGGGTCTGACATACAGATCTAAACTACTGCAACATATATAAAAGCATAATATTATATAATAGACATACACGTTACTTCGTTTCCGTAAAAAACTAAGCGTCGTTTTGAGCAACTTGTCTTTGACCACCCGAAGCGAGCCGGCACCATGCCTCCGAGCCAATCATTTGTCACTTGAGAAGGACCCGCGTCAAAGACTTTGGATCCGATCAAAACCTTCTTGTCGTCTTGCCAGGACACGAATGAATGAAAGGACACGAATGAATGAACGGAAGAATTTTTTAGGAGGGAATAATTATGTAGTTCAAGCAACGGAATAAAATCATTAAACAATATAATGAGGGCCCTAATGATTAACATAAAGCTTAACCAAAAAATCTACTATCTTGGGGTGGGTCTGACATACAGATCTAAACTACTGCAACATATATAAAAGCATAATATTATATAACAGACATACCCGTTACTTCGTTTCCGTAGAAAGCTAAGCGTCGTTTTCAGCAACTTGTCTTTGACCACCCAAAGCGAGCCGACACCACGCCTCCGAGTTCGAGCCAACCATTTGCTGAAGAAAATTTCACTTGAGAAGGACCCATGTCAAAGACTTTGGATTCGATCCAAACATTCTTGCTGTCTTGCCAGGACACGAACGAATGAACGGAAGAATTTTTTAGGAGGGAATAATTATGTAGTCTAAGTTCTGGCGTATTCAAAACTTTTGGAGCTGCCTGAAAATCGAAGACTTGGTTTCTTTCAAGGGGAAGACGCCCCCCTATTTATATAGGTAGCTAGTCCCCTTCCTTATCTCACAAGCGTGTAGGACAAAATTAAATTTGGTGAAGAATTGTTTTCTTAAGAAAGTCACAAACAATTCTATTTTTTTCGTCGTTGAATTTTAATATTCACAAAAATTGAAGAGCTCGGAACAACGATCGCATAGGAACAAACGGCGCTCAATTCCGACCTCGTTCGTCCACTCAATGCAAAAGAAAATCCAAAAACTGTTGTATTTTTCGCAACTTTGTAGAACAGAAGAACGCGGCCTCGGGAACCTGCGCGTGCCACATGGCGCGCTTGCTGCGCCACGCGGGTTGTACATGCGGGCCTCGTGGGCGGATTGACCTGCTGTTCAGGTGGGTTTGACCCCGCCCGAATCCCATTAAGCCCCACTTTTCTTTTTATTTAAAATAATCATATTGAGCCTGTTTGAACTTCGATTCGAGCGTGGTTTTTTTCTGACTTCGCCAGAAAAATCATCTCTTCATTTCTATGCATCATATGTTCACAAACACTTTGTGACATATTATAATATCATGTAAAATTCTCCATTTAATTATTTTAAACTTATTGTCACAAATCTTTGTGACATTAATTATTCCCGTGCACCCGAGTGCACTCTTCATATATCTATATTACTAAGACGCAATTCCTACCTGGTGTGAGACTCTGCAGTCTGACTATACTATAGGTTGGGGCTTGAAACCCCTAAACGACAGTGATCACAAGCAGCAGGTGTCGTCACTGTTTTGGTATCATAATTATGTAATTGACCCATTGACATAAGTGTTGTCTGGATCTTGACATAAGTGTTGTCTGGATCATTCTGACTGTGCCAGTGATGAATACCACAGTTTTAGTCCCTTCTATGTCACTGCATAGCCTAGGGTATTGTAAACTGTCATCCCTAAAAACTTGCACTGGTTGGTATCCCCCGGTCTTTGGCATATCCATGTTGTACTTCCTACAACATACACCGGTTGAGGGTTGTCACCAATAACCGTACTGAGACTGTGACACTAACTTACCATTAACGGAAGAGATAAATCCTCTCCTGATCATTACTCACCTCGTACGCTTCAAGTGTCATCCAACCTAAGAGCTTTCAACAGGCCTTGCCTCGAAGCTAGATCATAGATCTAAGTTATACCGTTTACGCATAGGTTCGTTCAATGACCTTAAGTCTTGAGGACTAACTTGCCTATCATCACTAGAGCGTTATCGGTAACATTTTTGTTAATGTTAACCATTCGATAATTCTTTATTGGGTCGTTCAGTAGACGCATTCTCTAATGAGCACATGTGTCTTGTCTCAGACTTTGCCAGGTCGAATGATTATGAGATCATCGTCACCCTTTTGGTTAAGATAAAGACACAATGGTTTGTTCGGTGTGCCAATATCCTTTTCTCGATACATCTATAACAATATACGTTTTAAGACTCAAGTTCCTATCGATTAGACACAATGCTAGCTCCCACTGACTTTGAGAACTTTCTGGTCATACTACTTCAATCTACATCAATTTATTTTTCTAAATCTCATTTAAAAATGTTGATTATAAAAGTATTAACTAGACCGTTTGTGCTGAGTGAGTTATATCCGAATGGGCTTGTGTTTGGTCGTTTGACGAGTATGTTATATTAAAATCCGTTTATAGGAGTCATGACGATAACTTACTCAGTCACAACTATCCACACATTCTATCTTTTATCCGCATTAATCTTCTAACTAGAGGTTTCAGATGCAGCCAAACAAGAACTTTTCTCGTGGTCGCATTATAAAGATCGTATCTAATATATATGCGCGTGAAAGTGATTTGGACTTGTAATTTAGATTGGTTAAATGTTTTCTGCCTGCTCCTGTTAATCGCATACTCACAATACAATGTAATCAACACAGAATGCTACCAGAGCATACACATCAAGATATTCCAGACTCTAACAATGATTTTATTAATAGAAATTGTTCATAGCATTTCTTTTTCAAATGACATTCATTTTATTACATTGTTAGAGCTCAAAATGCATCATTTCTTCGAATAATATCTCGACTATCTTCATGTCTTGTTAAAGTCTTTGATGTCCACATTGTCAACGATTGCTCACTTTGCCAATCGTATGAGGATCTTCAGCTTTCATAGCTTTAAGCACTTGTTGATAATCTAGAAAATGCGTATAATAAAATAAGAATCCGAAAAAATGGAGGAACGTCGAGGGAGCTGGGGGCTGGCTTTCAGTGGAGCTAAGTTTTTGACTCAGCGCACTGGTCTTTTCTGAAGAACGGTTGGTTGAGATTGATCCTCAGAGATCTTGAGAAGCATAGCCGCCTTAGTCCATTCTTTCTCCTTTGTTGAGAAATCCAAACTTTCCCTGACGGTAGTTAATGTCGGAGGGGGAAGTTCATTTTTTGGTATGCTCCTCTGCGAGCAAGGAGCGCCGCGAACAGAGCGAGAGAACGAAGTAGTGGGCTTTGGTGATGTCGGAATTTGCACCTATTTGTATCTATTTAGTGATGAGTCGGCTAGTTTCTTTAGATGCTTAGTAAACGTACTAGTTTCTAATACCATGTATTAAACTTGATGGAAATACATATACTCTCTAACAAGATTTATACTTGAAGATGATGTATTAACATGCCCCTTTTTCTCTGCCAGGTAAGTCATGCAGTTCTTTTTTCAATGTCCGGGTTTATGGCAGTGGAAGCACACTGAATTAGACGACTCCCCATTTTTCTTTTTCTTCTTATTTGGCTTAGCAGGTTGAGGGATCTGCCTCTTATTACCTTTGTCGTTGGGCTGATAGGAAGAAGCAGAGTTGACGACCAACACTGGTGGTTTAGGCTTCATTTCCTACATCTTCTCCTCGAACTACTAGATCATGTTAAGGAGGTGAGTGAGGGAGTTCCACCTCAGTGTTCATTATAAAATTAGTAATGAACGAGCCAAAGTTTGGAGTCAATGACTTTAGGATAAAGTCAGTTGACATCTCATGATCCAGAACAAATCCCACATCAGCTGTGTCCTCAACGTATACGATCATCTTGATCACGTGGTCTTGGACGATGCTAGTCGTCATCTTCGTATATCAAAGATTGCAGGTAGCCTTGAACTTTGCAGCCCGAGACTGCTTGCCATACAACTGTTTCACACTTAAAAGCATGCTTTGAACATCCGTATGTTCATGCTTTCGTTGCAGTTTGTTGTTCATCGAGACCAGAGTAAGACACCTTGCCTTCTCTGCATCCTTCTGCCATATCTTATAGGACTCTTTATCTTCTTCAGTGGCATTCTCATCCGGTTTGTCAGGAGCAGGGTCTGTCAGCACAACTAATCACAGCTAATGAAAGGACCAGTTTGATATTCCTTAACCAGTCTTTATCGTTTGCCCCCATCCAGCACGTTTTTCTCAATGAAAAATTTCAATCTAGACTCCATACTGCATATGATAAAATTTAGAATTAGCATGCGTTTTTATAGTTCGAAAGGCTTTTATTAAACTATATTCTCTCACCATTTTAATGATCAATTTAAGCCATAATAATGAACGAATTCATTAATTAAATTTAGTAGGAGATGGATCCTACCACACCGAGTCTCACAACCTTGAGTGTGCTCAACAAGTTTGACTCTGTAGTCGGTAGGTGAACTCTTCCTCAATCATATCATATGACTGACTCTTTATAGATTTTTACCCATAGCCACTTATGATCATTAGTGCCCATCCAAATCACAATGATCAGTCTAGTTAAACCCTTGTTTTTGTGTTTAGGCTAACTTATGTCGGCGCTCGGTGTATGCATCACGCGATGATTTCAGTTAAGTCAAGACTACATCACATGTAATAGAAGTTGGTTTCCATAAGTTAGACATGCCATAGCTTCAGTGTGTTCAACGACGACAACACGGAACATATAGTTACCAAACTCCAAAACAAAAGGGGCTACGATTAATCTTGAAAAATGATTTTTAAACGTATTTGACTAGATGTAATCAATCGTGTCACATAATAATAATTTGTATCCTTGTGGTCTAGCAAAACTACCAAAACACGACCTAGCGGGGTTTGGCTAGGTCAGGATCACTATCCCCAGCCAATCAAGCTGAGGTGATCCACAACACTAGTTACAAACTTTCTAGACACCGGTTCATGATCCTTTAAAAATGCCAATTATTTAAATGTATAACATCGATTTAATATTGCTTTATTAAACTAGTTAATCAAATCAATTAGTTGAATACTAAAATTCAAAATTATTAGGTTTGGTTAATAACTTTATGGAAACCAACTTCTAATTACATGTGATGTAGTCTCGACTTAACCCAAACTGTTGCGTCGTGCATACACCGAGCACCGGCGTAAGTTAGGCTAGACATGAAAATAAGGGTCCGACTAGACTAATCATTGTGATTTGGATGAGCACACTCATGATCATAAGCGGCTATGGATAAAAATATATAGGGCGTCATATATAATATGATTGATGAAGAGTTCATCTACTGACTGCAGAATCAAACAACTTGTTGTGCACACTCAAGGTTGTGAGACTCAGGTGGTTGGATCCCTCTCCCACTAAATTTAATTAATGAATTTGTTCATTATTGTGGCTTAAACTGATCATTAAAATAGTGGAAGAAGACAGTTTAATAAAAACCTTTTGAACTATAAGAGCACATGCTAATTCTAAATTTTATCATATGCAGTATGGAGTCTGGATTGAAATTTATCATTGAGAAGAACGTGTTGGACGGGGGCAAACGATAAAGACTGGTTAATGAATATCAAACTGGTCATTTCATTAGCTGGGATTAGTTATGCGTTGACAGAAGATAAAGAGTCCTGTAAGATATATCAGAAGGATGTACAGAAAACAAAATGTCTTACTCTGGCCTCGATGAACAACGAATTGCAACGGAAGCATGAACATATGGATTTGAAAGCATGCTTTTTAATGTGGAACAGTTGTATGCTAAGCAGTATTGGGCTGTAAAGTTTGAGGCTACTTGCAATCTTTGGGGTATGAAGATAACGACTGGCCACGTCCAAGACCACGTGATCAAGATGATCGAATACGTTGAGGATGCAGCTGAGTTGGGATTTGTCCTAGATCATGAGATGTCAACTGATATTATCCTGAAGTCTTTGACTCCTAACTTTGGCCAGTTCATTACTTATTTTATAATGAACAAAACTGAGGTGGAACTCCCTCATCTCCTTAACGTGCTCTGGTAGTTCGAGGAGAGGATAAAGGAAATGAAGCCTGAGCCTGAACCACCAGTGTTGGTCGTCAGATCTGCTTCTTCCTATTAGCCCAAGGGAAAAGGTAAGAAGTGACAGATCCCTCAACATGTTAAGCCAAATAAGTAGATAGAAAAAGGGGTGGCGTCTGATTCGGTGTGCTTCTACTGCCATAAAACTGGATATTGGAAAAGGAACCGTAGGACTTACCTGAAGGAGAAAAAGGGACATGCTGATGTATCATCTTCAGGTTTAAATCCTGTTACAGGGTATAAGTATTTCCATCAAGTTTAATACATGGTATTAGATACCAATATGTTTACTAAGTATCTGTATATGGTTTACATGTGCTTAAAGCTATGAAAGATGAAGATTCTCATACGGTCGGCAAAGGGAGCAATCGTTGCCAATGGGACAGTCAAGGAATTCAATAAGACATCAAGAAGATGGTCCGGATATTATTTGAAGAAATGATGCATTTTGAGCTCTAACAATGTAATAAAATGAATGTCATTTGAAAAAGAAATGCTATGAACAATTTCTATTAATAAAATCATTGTTTGAGTCGGAATATCTTGATGTGTATGCTCTGGTGGCATTCTGTCTTGATTATATTGTACTGTGAGTATGCGATTAACAGGAACAAGCAAAAAATGTTTTGTTTAATCAATGTTTTGTTTAATCGTAACAAGTCCAAATCATTTTCACGCACATATATTAGATACGATCTTTATAATACGATTATGAGAAATGTTCTTGTTTGGCTGCATTTGAAACTTCTAGTTAGAAAATTAATGCAGATGAAAGGATAGCATGTGTGGGTAGTTATGACTGAGTAAGTTATCGCAATAACTCTTATAAACAGATTTTAATATAAAGTACTCGTCAAATGACCAAACACAAGTCCATTCGGATTTAACTCACTCAGCACAAACGATCTGGTTAATACTTTTATAATCAACATTATAAATGAGATTTAGAAAAACAGATTGAAGTAGTATGTCCAGAAAGTTCTCAAAGTCAGTGGGAGCTAGCATGTTGCTTAGGGCCTGTTCTTTTGAGTGTAATGGGGTTGGGAAAAGTGGGTGGAATAAAGGAATCAAGAGAGAGGAAATTTTAGTTTTGTGTTCTTTTGGATGAGAAAGTGGAAGGAGAAAGTGGGGAGAAAGGAATTCCTCATGAAATCCCTCATTTTAGTTTCTTTTTAGAGGGGAATAGAGAGCGAAAGAGGTTTTGGGAATCCCTTTACGCTGGGAAAGCAAAAGAACGGGTTTGGGGAATCCCAATTGGTTTTCCCCCTAAACACTGTTCACAATAGTGAAAAAAGTGGGATTCCCCTCGTTTACACTCAAAAGAACAGGCCCTTAGTTCCAAGGTTAAAGAATATCTATATGTGACATATAATCAAAAGGGTTTGTTTATGTCAGAGATATAGATAATTTGGTGTCATTAATTTGCTATACAGAAGATGGAAAACTTGTTGGATGATCCAAAGACACATTCGTAGGTGTGTAGTATGCAGTCTCCGCAATACTTATAGTAGATACTTTTTAGCAGATCCATTCTCTAGGATCTTCTGACATATGAACGTCTGTAGAGACTGATATATTATAGCAGTATGAGATATCGAGATAAATAGCCTGACTACAAGTTGGAGATGTTGGATGATATATGCACTCGAGGTAATATATCTGTATAACATCTTGTTTGAACTTAAATGTACTAATTATCCAAGTATGAATAAAATGTTTTAAATACTTAGATAATTTTCTTAGACTTAAAGCAATGTCATACACGTATCTAGATAGAGACTCGATTATGGGAAGTGTCTGACCGATAGGAACTTGCGTCTTAAAGGGTTCTTGCTCATAGATGTGTCGAGAAAAGGATATCGGTACATCGGACAAACCATTGTGTCTTTGTCTTAACCAAATGGGTGATGATGATCTCATAATCATTCAACCTGGCTAAGTCGGAGACGAGACACATGTGCTTATTAGAGAATGAGTCCGTTGAACGATCCACTAAAGAGTTATCAAATGGTTAACATTAACTAAACTGTCATCGATAACTCTCTAGTTATGATAGACAAGCTTCTTGGTAGTGTGATGTTGTACATTTAAAGCTTTTTTGATGGTACTGCTTTAGATTTAGTTTTGTTATTGATTTTTTTATGCCATAGAATCACTTCTATTCAAGCTTTTTTCTGTTACCGATTGATTGGGTGAATGTTGGATTTTTGCTTATAGTGTAAGGATGTCTTGCCATTTTGGAGTTTTGAAGTGCGTGCTTTTAATAAAAATTTGTTTTGGTCACAAAATAAACTTTAAGAGACATTGTTCATTTAGAATTAGAAAAGATGATGACAGTGAGTCTTGGTTAAAAGTGCCAAGATGTAATCTAGAACCCTTATCCTGTTAAAAGATCCAAAATTTGGATCCGACACTTTGGCATTAGCACTATTATCCATTATCCATTTATTGTCAGAAATACACACAATCAAATAAAGTGATGGGAGGCATTTGAATCCTTTACTGGATATGAGTTATTTTATTTACTATAGGGAACATTGAAAAGGTGAATGCCTAGGTTGGCTCTAGTGAGGAAAAAGGCTTCGAGTAAAAAATTAACAATGATATCTTGATCAATTGATTTTTTTCCTTTGGCCTGGTACTTGTTATCATGTGTGAAAGAGATTCATTTCTAATTGTAGAGCTTGTAAATCTATGTGAGGCAAACCATAATATTCTTCTTTTATTATTTATATGCAATCTATATAAAGGCTCTTGGGTTTAGAGTTGTTGATATCAACTGCAAAATGCTCCTTAACAAATTTTTTGTAACTAAAAGCACTAATGTGCATTTGGCATTACTTATAATAAATGCTTTTATGGCTTTTAAAAGAAAAAATAGGCGCTTTTTCACAAAAAAATGAATGTTTGATAATTAAATTTAAGTTGGAACAGACAAAAATTCTATAATTTGGGGACATGGATTTTTATCATATTCAATATCAACTGGGTCAGATTTTTCAGTCTTTTAAAATATTTAATTGAATAATAACTATTCCGATTGGAGCTCAGCAGATCCTAGTTGCAACTGGGCGAAGACATGAGAAATAAAAAAATTTGCAAACCCTAAATATCATTATGTCATTGAATGAAACAAAGAGCTGTTATAACATCCTAAATATCATTATGTCATTTACATAAGGTTAAATATCACCAACGTTAATTTATTTCCTACTAGAGTGATAAATAAAATTTGAAAAGAAAACAGTATCAAAAGAGGAAGAAACAAAATAAGTAGTAGCAACAAAAAATTAGAAAAATGAGAAGAGAAGGAAGAATAAGAAGATGCAATAGAACAAGCAACGCTATAGCAACAACAACAAAGTTCAAAAAAGAGTAATGTTCGTTTGCTAATAGAAGAACTTTTTGTTTTTCATATATTCACTGTGGTGCCTTAAGAACAAAATTATATAATGTATAGAACTCCATGTTATTTCAACTGTACACATTTGTATGATTCAAGATATAATTTTAGATGAGTCACTCAATTCCACTCAGCCATTAGACTCCCACAAGGGAGAAAAAGAGACGAAGAGATAGATAAAGAAAATAAGAAGTAACAGAATGAGAAAAAAAAGATGGGAGACAAATAAGAAAAAGGAAAAGTTTCTTAAGATCTCCAGTAGCTTTTGTTGGCAATAGCAAGCAGCCAACAACAGCGAATGGA
The DNA here is from genome assembly GCA_030789695.1 of Scilla litardierei. Classification (NCBI taxonomy): domain Eukaryota; kingdom Viridiplantae; phylum Streptophyta; class Magnoliopsida; order Asparagales; family Asparagaceae; genus Scilla; species Scilla litardierei. The sequence continues at coordinate 52,337,421 of CM061133.1, forward strand.
CAAGCATCAGCAGCATCACAATAGCAATAGTGAAAGAAGAATAAGAAAGAAAATTTGCATAGCAGAATGAGATTAAGTTAACAAAAATATTTTTAAAAAGAAATTACTTGAAAGTTATGAACTTTGAGCTCGATTTGCTTTGCGAGATTGTTGTCTATATAAACTTTAGCTTTTCGTTTTCTTTTCCTTAGAATAACCCATAGCTCACTTTCTATCTATCTTATTTTGCTACTTAGGCTTGCAAAACTAGTATTAATAGTCGGTATGGATCCCAAATTTGGACCCAAAACTTGCTACTTTAGTCAATAAAAAATAAAAAGTAGCACATATTGACTGATATTGTACGATACATATTGGCTAGATATATCAGATGACATCGGGAATATCGGCCAACATATGTTCAAAATGATATGGATAATATTTTTGATCTTGTCGTATCGTTTAGATGCCGATACCAATATATCAACTACATTGGCCAATATTTAAAATATTGATGAAATCTCACTCAATCCTATTTCTGTATGCGCCCAACTAAACAGATCTTAAGTTGGAGCAGACAATTACTGGCTTCTCAGTTGCAATGTCCAAAATTACACTCCTTATAGTTCTCTTATTTTTTCTCAGCATTCCATCTCACTCAATCCTATTTTTGATGTAAAATTTTTAGTTTTCACTTCATTTTTAACAATTCTTATAAATCTTATCGAAGGTCAGTATTGCAAAAGCTTTGCACTTTATATGTTAAAATATCAACACCTAAACTATTAAAAAAATCATCCATCCATGAGCAAAATCAAGGGCAACCACTTTCTTTCTTTAGCTGCAGGTAAAAGTCCGTTGTCCTCTTCTTTCTACGGAAAGCAACTTTGATACAATTAAAAATCCCCAAATACTTATCTGTTTCTCCTTTGCACAAACCACAGATAATTGCCGTGATAACATGGTAGCAGGTGGTGGTGGTTTTTGTTTTGTTTTGTTTTTGTTTTTGTTTTTGTTTTTTTTTTTTTTTTTTTTTTTTTTTGGTGGGGGGGGGGGGGGGGGGGGGGGGGCATTTAACCGGTCTTGTTGGTGATGTTGTTTTTTTTTTGTTTTTGGTTTTTTTGGTGGGGATGGGGGAATGTGTTTAAGAACCGCTGATGGGGGTGGTAGATGGGGGTGGTGGTGCTTGCTAGTGGAGGGAGGAAAAGTTTGCTGCGTTTTTATATAGTGTCTTGATGGTTGGATATGGTGGCTGTAACATTGATGGTGTTGCTTAGCTGATTTTATTTTATTAGGATTAAGGCTTAGCAGGAAGAAAATTAGTTGGCAGAAGAAAAAAAAGTGGGGGTATTGAATTTGGGTTGGGGGGTAAATTGTGCAAATTATTTTTTATGATGGCAAGCAGTAAAATTGAAAAAATGTCATGTATTTAGCTGTTACAAAATGATGCCTGATCTTGGTTGTAATTCAGCCATAGTGTTGAGTCTGCCACTGGTATAGCAAAAGTTATTGCTACTTTATTATTTTTAACTCAAATTCTTTGGTCTTGGTTTGCAGTTTGATTTGGAGCATGTTTGTCTTAGTAACAACTCATGTCCCGGCATAATCTAAAAAAAGGTTCATATATGTATGTATATATGTATGTAAAGGGTGGGGATGGGTGCCACCTAGGACAACCACAACGTAAAGGGTGGGGATGGGTGCCACCTAGGACAACCATCCGTTGTGGTTGTCCTAGGTGGCACCCATCCCCATCCTTTATCCATACATATATACATATATACATACATCTATTATACAGTTGACAACGTTTTTTGAATTCTAGGGCTGACTAGGACAAGATAAAGAGAGGCTGAGATTTGATCTTGGTAAATCAATGGTTGAGATTGGATTTTGTGAAAATTTTTGGGAGAAAATGCCTTGGGAATATAAACTTTGAAATTAGAAATGCCTTGGAAAAGAGTGTTGAAATTAAATTTGGCGGGAAAAGTGCATTGGGAAATATTGCGGAGATTAAATTTGGAAGAAAAAGTGCATTGGAAACCTAAACTTTGAAATTAAAAGTGCCTTGGGAAAGATTGTGGAGAATCATGATCCATTAAATTAAACAAAATAAAAAATTTAGCGTAAAACAATTTAGCGGAACGACAAATTAGCGTAAAAATACATTGATGTTTGTTGTCTTCGGCGCCCGCTAAATTTTTTTTCAAAGATTTGTTGTTCTGCGCCGAAAGCGCGTGCGCCAAATTTGTTGTTCAACACCGAATTTGTTGTTCGACGCCGAATTTGTTGTTCCATTGTTCTGGGCCAAAGGCGCGGGCGCCGAATTTGTTGTTACAAAGATTTGTAGTTCTGCGCAAAAGGCGTGGACGCTAAATTTGTTGTTCGACGTCGAATTTGTTGTTCGACGTCGAATTTGTTCCGTTTTTCTGCGCCGAAGTCGCCCGCGCAATTTTTTTACAAAGATTTGTTGTTATGCGCCGAAGGACCGGGCCCCAAATTTGTTGTTCGACGCCGAATTTATTGTTCCACGCCGAAGACGCCCGTGCCGAATGTGCACGTGCCACTAAATATTTTTACGCTAATTTATTGTTCTGTTTAATTTTGGCTGTGTAAATAATTTTTCGGGAAACAAAAATTTGTCGGTGAAATGTTAAATGAACCGTGCCCGCGGGCACGGGTTATGACTAGTCTATATTACAATTGAGGGCAGATTTTGAATTTGTCCTATGTGGCAATGTCACATCAAGTTTTGGAGGGAAATTTTTGGGTTGAAGAGAAATTTGTTGGGAATACACAAAAACATTGAAATTAGGAATAGCCTTTTAATATTAGTTATGAAAAAAATGTTGTGCACACACACACAATCTCATCTTGGGAATGAACGCGAGCTGTGGGAGAATGAACGCGGGAGATGCTGCCAACTCATTGATCCGCGTTGAAAAACCCTGTAAAATTTCGATCTCATCTGCTGATATTTCAGGGGAAACTAATAATTATTTATATTTGTTTAAAATTAGTGGGTCTAAGATTTTTAAATGAACAGTATCCCCACGGGCACGGGTTATATGTATATGAAGCCCGCGCCGAAGGCGCCCGCTAAATATTTTTACGATGATTTGTTGTTCTGCGCCTAAGGCACCCGCCCGCGTCGAAATTGTTGTTTTACGTCGAATTTGTTGTTCTGCGCCGAAGGCACCCACGCCGAAGGCGCCTGTGCCACTAAGTATTGTAAGTTAATTTGTTTTTCTTTTAAATTTTGGCTTTGAAAAAAAAATTTCGCGGAACAAAGATTGCGCAAGGGAAAATCTTAAATGAACCGTGCCCGCGGGCATGGGTTATGACTAGTACATACATATACATGCATGCATGCATGTAAAGGGTGGGGATGGGTGCCACCTAGGACAACCATCCGTTGTGGTTGTCCTAGGTGGCACCCATCCCCACCCTTTATACATACACACACACACAGGAGTGATCAAATAACCCCCAAGCAAAAAGTCTATATCCCCCAATTTTTTGGAAGATCCGAACCGTTCATCTTGATTTCCACCCTCTAAAACCCCGACCCACCAATTTTCAGCCCGATCTCATGTGTTTTGCTCGTTCATCAACCCTTCGCAAAAGTTCTGTTCATGCGAAACCGTTAAATTTGGGTCGGATAGATAAACGAGCAAAACACATGGTATCGGGTTGAAAATTGGTGGGTCGGGGTTTTAGAGGGTGGAGATCAAGATGAACAGTTTGGATCTTCTGAAAAAAATATGGGGGGCATAGACTTTTTGCTAGGGGGTTTTCTTGGGGGTTATTTTGGGGGGTTATTTGATCCCTCCTCATATGTGTGTGTGTGTACATGACCCAATCCAATGCTTTCCCATTTCTTAGATCAAATATAAACACGTGTTCCATGCCTACATGCGAGTGAGAGATGTCTTGGTTGAATATCATTTTTAAAGAGTGCGGGTCTGCAAATATTGAACGCAACCTTGTATGGAAGCTCTTAGTTATATGCTTCATATTTATACTGCAAGACACTAGCAGGAAACAATGGTAGACGAAGGATATGATTGCATGATTAAGATAGATTTGCATTTGTCATGCATTCTTTCATAAGAAAGGTTATGCCAATCAATTATCGCTTGTTTGTCATGCATTCTTTCATAAGAAAGGTTATGCCAATCAATTATCGCATGAAGAAGTTTGACATTTTTTCCCAGTTAGTGCACGTTGACCTATGAAAAACACACACTGGATGTGGTGCACGCCCGTAATCGACAAAAGAGCGAGAAGAGTGTGGGTGTGTGGGTATCGTTGAGGGGTAAACACGGTTAAATTGTAAAAAAAATTGGAGGGGAAAAGTGCATAAATCCTAACCCAAATCACAGGGGGTAGAAGGGGAAAAATCAGGCGTTAAGGGGAAAAAAGCCGGGGGTGAAAGTGAAAAAAGATCGATGGTAAACCTGTAAATAAGAGGAACATGGAGGGGCATTTGGGTTTCATTAAAAAGTAATGGCAAGCTTGCAAATTATGGGAATGAGTGTGGCTTTTGTTTGGCTTCTCCAGAACCTCATCCCAAACCCAAAACCGAAGCCCTCATTCACACTCCCACCAAGCGGGGCCTACCATGCCCATGTGGCACAACCCATGCCAAAGGTGGGGCAAAGGTGGCGCCAAACTTTTGTCCCATGGGGACATAAAAGTCCGATGGGGACATGGATATTTGTCAACATTCTTCAATTGAAAGATAGATGATTAACCGTTGTGGCTGTGTATTGGTAAGTGTGGCTAAAGAATCATGTCATCTTGCATGTTTGATTTTCAGTCTTATTGATTATGTTCTATAATTTCAAGCTTTATTGACTATTTCTTTTGTGGTAGTTGATTTAGTTTATAAGAGAACAGTTATCATTTTTGAAGGCATACTCCAGTTGATTTAATTTATAAGAGAACAGTTATCATATTTGAAGGCATACTCCTTATCCATGATACGTCTGTGCACATTTTCTTCTTTTTCAAGTTACTTGACTTGAAGTTTATTGTTTAATGATAATTCCAACAAATTTGTTTATTATTGAGTAGTTAGCTTACCTTTTATCTTGCTCATATTCGGTAAATATTCCATTTCCCACCCATATCTTATAACATGAAACCCTATTATCCTTTTGCAGCGAATCTACTACCGCAAGCACCCTTGTGGCTTAAGGGTTGCTAATCAAGGTTTATGCAGAGTAGTGCTTGTGCAATTAGAGGAATGTGGAGTATGTCGCCCTAAAACGACTAGGTCAGATCAATGGGCTTAATTGACTAGAGAACTTTGTGATGGTTTTCTTTTCAATGTTTTGAAACTGCATACGGTTTTTGATGTTTCGATCAAAATCTCTTGGCTGCTTTAGTTTTCCTTCATGACTTTTGAGCACTGTGTTTCTTTTTTTTTTTTGGTAAGTACTAAGTACTGTGTTTCTGACGACAATGTCAAGTCTTTTGTGACAGTCTATTTTATGGCTTGCCCTGTGAAATGTTTCATGCAACTGTTGTTGGGTTGGTTTTATTTTGCATATTAATATTTGCGGGGAGAATGTTTTGCATGTTAATGAATTTTAAGTTAACTGTGCTACACGTAGCGGGCTAGGGTCCAATTTCTTTGATCTTTGTCTAACAGTGTAATTTTAACAGCGTCCTATTATCTTGAACCTGATAATTTTGGAAAAAAATCTGCCCGGTCCTTTTGGCTCTGTTTATAGTGTGGGAGATTTTGCATTGAATTTTTTAGGGAGACTGTAATTCTAACCTATGTCTGTTGAAGGTAAACTTACTTGGTTATCGTTTGTCAAACTGACGCATCTTTAGTCGATTGCTTGCTTGTATCATTTTTTGTTCTCGAGCTTTTCCCAGGAGCTTTGTATTTTTGATGGAAACGCTATCGTTATCCATTCACTTCACCTGCGTACCTACAAAGTAACAAATCTGTAGATGCAATTTTGTATGCTTAATTTTGGAAAATTATCTCATACTATCTCATACTTTGGCTGAATTACAAAAAATACATCTTATTTAGATATAATCGCAAAACTACCTCCTGCTTTTCATGTTTTCGATAGTCTCTCTCACCCACATATCTCTTCGCCCTCTATCCATTGTTGCCCATCGCTCCTGCACCAAACGCCATCCTCCTCCCCCTCCCCCACCACCGCCCTCCCCCCTTCCGCCGCACTCGTCCACCACTTTCCCATCGTTGCCCGCCTCCCTCCGCCATTCCACATATCAAAGTATGGGGTAGTTCTACGAAATTAAACCAAAGTATGAAGTAGTTATACGAAATTAAGCAAAGTATAAGGTAGTTTTATGAAACCAAAGTATGAGCAAATTTATCGAAACCTAAAAAGTATGATGTAGTTTTGCGATTATATCAAAATAAGATGTATTTTTTTTTTTGGAATTTGGCGAACGTATGACGTAGTTTTCCGAAATTAAGCACAATTTTGTATGGTTGTAAATGGATTCGGGATATCCGATTATGAACAGATGCTGGTACCATTATCTGGTAGTATGATTACGTGTTTTCGGATATGGATACAGATATAAGATGTTGTTGGTATGTACTATAATTAAGATTTATCTAGTAGTTGTTATGAATAGGCCCATGAGGCCCATTGAGTATCTGGCCCACCATTGAAAGCTATACATAAGAGGGTATGGAGGCTTTTAACCCCCTACACCTATTTCCCTACTTTTCCCTTCACAACACGTTATCAGCACGATCACGCTCGTTGGAAAAGGCGGCGACGCGCGAGGAAGGAGATCCATCAACTGCTCGGTCTAAGAAGATCGTAATCTTCTCAACGGGGAGCGAAAATGGCATCCTTCACCAACCGTCGTCTAGATTCCCTTGTCGAATCTAGAGGTAAATCTCAAAACTTTTTAGATCTAAACTTGTGTTTTCCGTAGATCTGCATGTTTTAGGATCAAAAAGTTTAAAAACACGGTAAAAATCACATTTTTTATTTAGATCCGCATGGCTAAAAACAATAAAAATCGGTTTTTTAGAGATCTAAATGCTTGAAAAATCTGTTTTTACCCTTCCCAAACCTTGATCCATACCCCCGCACGCCAGAAGGGTGAAACAGCGGCGCTCCACAAGCGCCGCCGGCGGCTCAAACGCCGCGGCCATAGGCCGCGACGGCCGATGCCTGAAGCCGTGGCCTCATACCGCGGCCAGCAACCGCGGCCCGCCACTGTGGCGCCACCACCCCCACCCCCACCCCCCTGCCTAGGGTTTTTTGGAAACCCTAGCCCTTAACGGGCCATTTTTTTAGGTGATGCCCAATTAACACTAATGGGCTGTTTTCATGGCCCAAAAAGTATGAAAATTAGCCCGTTTACAAAACAAATTTTTCTTTTTTTATTTTTGGCCTCAAAAGCCCTAAATAATTAAAGAAATTCTAAACTTAATAAAAAGGGTTAAAGCGGAAAATAAAACAGTAAAAATATGGATCAAAGGTAAAAAGTTTTTCAAAAAATATTTTTAGCACGTCACACACTATTTTAGATTATTTAATTAATCTTTACATGCATGTGATATGATTATCTGCGTGGTTGTATATTTTTCATATATTATCTGCGTGGATGTGCGATTAGGCTATGTTTTTAGGGATCAGCCAGGTTTCTAACATCTTTTCTTTTCTGCAATTTTTTTCTTTTTGAGAGAAATTTGTAAGTGAGGAAATATATGTAAAAAGAAGACCGGATGACACCAAAAAGGAGCTGAAGGTGTATGCAAAAAGAAGAAAGGGGCTTCTCTCTGAAGTTCCCGAGTTGTATTTATTCTTTCATGCAATTTTTTGATGTAACTTCGGACTGTATTTTTTGTTTCGGTGTCGGTTGGCTGATCCCCATAGTCCTAACCTATTTTCATTGCTTATACATTAAATGCGTGGATGTTAACCTCTCTTCATGCCAGTTTAATGTTAATATGAAAATGTTCAAAATCATGCGTGGATGTTAAGTTTTTCTTTAATAATTCACGATATGAAAATGTTAAAAGGCATGCATGAATGTTAATTTTCTTTATGAAAATGATAAAAATACATGCGTGGATGTCTAATTGTTTTTACAGTTTAATAATCCATGCTATTTTTATATTGCTAGATCAATTAATAGCCAGACTTGCTAATGTCGATTTCTCGGTCCTGAAGGCCGATGGGTCGAACTACTTGAGTTGGCAGTTGGACCTGAAGTTCCATCTGCGATCTTATGGGTTCAGTCTGACACCCACTGAGAAGGCAACAACAAGTACTGCCACAGCCGAAAAGGATGCTTCTAAAGAAGCACATCAGACAGAAGAAGTTTCCGATATACTAAAGACGAAAGCCATTATCTATATCAGGAAACATTTAGACTCGACCCTGAAGGACGAGTATCTTACTGTCGAGGATCCTTACGAACTGTGGGACGCACTTGAGGAGAGGTACATGCATCAGAGGGATGTCATACTCTCATGTGCGCAGTACGAGTGGACTCACCTCCGCATACAGGATTACAAATCCGTAGCGGAGTACAACTCAGCACTCTTCCGTATCACCTCACGCCTGAAGTTGTGTGGTGAAACGGTGACGGAGAAAATGTTGCTGGAAAAGACGTTCACGTCTTTCCATGAGAAGGACATGATCCTTATGCAACAATACCGTGAGAGGAAGTTCACGAAATACTCTGATCTGCTTTCATGCCTACTAATGGCTGAACAGAACATGGATTTGTTGGTTGCCACTCACAACCTGCGCCCTCCTGGCTCCGCTCTACTTCCACCTCCTGCAGAGGCACACTTCCAGTCTTCCTAGAAGAAGAAGATGGACAAAAAGGCAAAATTCCAGAAATGGAAAGAACAGAAGAAGCGGAAGAAGGCCACTCCCCAAGCTCCTCCTCAGAACCAGGAGTTCGTGGAAAAGAAGCAGAAGTGGACGTCAAAAGGTGGTACTCCCAAGAAAGACTGGGAGGATAAGTGCTCCAAATGCGGAATGACGGGCCACTGGTTCAGAATCTGTCGCACCCAGAAACACTTACAGGACCTCTACCAGGCAAGCCTCAAGCCTCGAGCTGAGACAAACCTGATAGAGAGCGCAGCGTTGCCAGAGACCTCATGGACTCCTGAAGACTTCATGGGAGACGACACTCTCTAGTTTTGGACCATAACCAATTGTTATTGATAGCAATGTATCTTCTTTTCATGCATCATATCTAGTCTTTATTCCATGTCGAACAATCTTTTGAGCATCTTAAATGAAAGTTGATCTTTTCTTTTTCATATTATTTACTGCTTAAATGTCTTTCTTAAATATAGATATGGAATCAATTTGCCTAGTGGACAGTGCATCGACGCACTCGATCTTTCAAAACATAGACTACTTCACGAGCATAAGTAGCTACTCTGGTCCACTGAGAACAATCTCAGGACCAGCTAATATAATCGAAGGATCAGGGAAGCAATCATATTGCTCCACAATAACACACAAATCACACTTAGGAATGCGTTATACTCCCCTAAATCCATCTAAAACCTCCTAAGCTTTAAAGATATTCGTTTAAACGGATATCAATTGGAGACAGTCGAGGAAAATGAAAGGGAATACTTGCTTGTAACGTCTCTTACAAATGGTTCAAAAACCATTGTGGAACGTTTCAATTGACTCCCATCGGGACTCTACCAAACAAGTATACAAACTCCAGAAACATCAATGGCGGAGCACCTGCAGTGCCCTCAAACACCAGAATTCCAACTCTGGCATAGTAGACTGGAACACCCTGGATCTGTTATGATGTACCGCATCATAAGAAGCTCCAGGGGCATAGACTTGAAGAACCTGAAGATTCTTTAAAAAGGTAAATTCCCGTGTCCACCCTGTTACAAGGGTAAACTGATTACGAGACCCTCTCCAGTGAAAGTGGACCTGGAGTCTCCAAGTTTTCTGGAAAGAATTCACGGAGACATTTGTGGGCCTATACACCCATCAAGTGGTCCGTTCAGGTACTTTATGGTCCTGATTGACGCATCTACTAAGTGGTCACATGTGTGTCTTCTGTCCACCCGAAACCTTGCACTATCTAAGATTTTAGCTCAGATAATCAGGTTGCGGGCCCACTTCCCCGACTACCAGATAAAGAAACTTCGTCTGGACAATGCGGTGGAGTTTACATCACAAGTCTTTCTAGACTATTGCCAAGCACAAGGAATTGAAGTCGAACATCCTGTAGCGCATGTTCACACCCAAAACGGGTTAGCAGAATCTCTAATTAAGAGACTGCAATGGATTGCCCGTCCATTATTACTTCAATCCCAGCTGCCAGTGAATGCATGGGGTCATGCAATTTTGCATGCTGCATCTTTAATAAAATTAAGACCTTCTGGAGGTCAGTCATCTTCTCCAATGCAACTAGCACTTGGAGCCCACCAATTGTCTCACACTTGAGAATATTTGGTTGTGCAGTATACGTCCCCATAGCACCACAAAGGACAAAGATGGGTCCACAACGTCGTCTAGGCATTTATGTTGGGTTTGACACCCCCTCCATAATAAGATTCCTAGAACCCCTTACGGTAGACGTTTGCAAGGCACGTCTAGAAGACTTTGAATTTGATGAAACATCATTTCCAAGACTAGGCTCACAGACAAAGAAGCCCAAAGCTTCAGACTGTATCACTTGGGATACAAAGACATTATGTCACTTTGATCCGCCTACAAGCCAGTGTGAGGAGGAGGTCCTGAAGATTCTCCATATCCAAAACACTGTCCATCTCTTACCGGACAAATTTACTGATAACCAGAAGATTGTCAGATCGCACGTCCCTGCTACTAACACTCCAGCTAGGATTGACATACCGCAAAATGGATGCAATCCGCCTGCAGCAGAAATGGTTGGACCTCTCAAAAAGAGAGGACGACCACCGGGATCCAAGGACCAAGTCCCTCGATAGAGTAGGACACTTGTGTTGGGTATTGGACGTTCCCTTAGGGCATAAAAACTCTAGTCCCGTCCTAAGTCGGACGGAACATAGACAGGAAAATCAAAAGCAGCGGAAGAAAAACAGTTAATCTAAATTAACATGCAAGTTAAAACAATTTTAACTTGGCCCTAAGGTCCAAGACCCTATGCCAAGATCTATGCCGACTTGGGATGGGTCTGACCATCCCAAGAAGGATCTAGCCTACTGCGATTAAACTAAACTAATGCTAAAAAATACTTAAACCACATACCCGGAATCTCAGCCCTGGAGCAGGCGAGATGTTCCGCGCCGTCTTCCGAGCTGCTCCCGTCCCACCCCGAGCCGCTCCTCTGAACCGCTCCCCGAACCGCTCCTCGAACCGCTCCGCATCCCGAGGCGATCAATCCCGGTGCCGCCGAGCCAACCAACCGCCGAAGAAAGTTTCACGCGAGTGAAACCTCCGCCAAGATTTCAGATCCAGAATCCGAACTCCTTTGTGGCTTTGCTAGAGCCCGCAGGAGTAAGGCAGAAATTTAGGGAGAAGAGAAATATTAATTTAAGCTTAGATCCGAGCGTGCTCCAACATTTACGAGAGCCGCTCAGATCTAGAGCTTGGGACGAGTTTTGAGAAAGGGGGGAGACCCCTATTTATATAGGCGGCGGACTCTCCCCTTTTCTCAAAATCCGATGTGGGACTAAACAATGAGTTAATTTAAAATTAAGTTAGTTTGCACTTCACAAAGTGCAAACTTCCGTGAATTTTAACTCACTCACCGTTGAGCTTCAGGATTGATACAACCTATCAATACGATAAGCGTTCAACGGTGAACGCATAGGAAAAAACGGTTCGTCAATCGGAGTTCGTTTGACCCTCCAATCGAGTGTCCAAAGATCAGCCCTAGGCTAGTTTTTCACAAAAACGAGCCGTCAAAAGATTCAGCACACTTAGGGTTCAAAACCCTAGAGGTGGGGCCCATGGGTGGGCCCCACACATGCCAAAACTGCCCAAATCGCGCCTGGGCAGAGCCCAGGTCGCGCCTGGGCTCGTCCAGCCGCCTGGGCGAGCCCAGGTCCGCGCCTGGGCTCTGCCCAGGCGCTGGGCAGAGCCCAGGCGGGCCTGGGCTTGCCCAGGCCCGCGCCTGGGCAGAGCCCAGGCGCGCCTGGGCTTAGCCCAGGCGGGCCTGGGCTATGCCCAGGCCCGGCCTGGGCTTAGCCCAGGCCGAGCCTGGGCTTAGCCCAGGCTTGTGCCTGGCTAGCCCAGGCCGAGCCTGGGCTTAGCCCAGGCAGCGCCTGGGCTAGCCCAGGCAGCCTGTTCTGCCTGGGTCTGATACTTTGGGCTTTTTGGCTTTAACTTGATCATCCGGCGTCCGATTTGGACGCCGTTCGAACCTGGGTTTAGACCGGGACATTCCCGTCTTACCCGTGAACTTTTTCTTGCGTTTATTTTATTAAATATTGTATTAAACAATTTAATACATATTTAATTGCCTTTGCATCAAATGCAAAATAGTCCCTATCTAAGCTTAAATTATCATATTGCATCAAATGCAATTATCTCTTCTTTTGCATCAAATGCAAATATTCTCCCTAACTAATTTCTACCTATTACTAGACGAAGCGTTACACTCTGTGTGAGACCCTACAGCCTGACCCTTACAACAGGTTGGGCTCGAAGCCCTATACGGCAGTGACCACGAGCAGTGGTTGCCGTCCCTGCTTCAGGAATCATCATTATGTGGTTGACTCATTGACATGAGTATTGTCGGGACCACCTGACTGTTTCCGTGATGAATTCCGTAGTTATAGTCTTTTCGTCTAAACTGTGTCATGTAGATCAAGTCTGGGGTACGGTCAAAACTGTCAACCCCAATAACTTGACTCCGGTTAGTTTCGATCAATCTTTAGTCAATAAATGTTGGACTTCTTCCAACATACTCTGCGCAGAGTTTTTACTAAAGACCGAACTAACTCTACGACACTAACTCCCATTGACCGGGAGAGACGAATCCTCTCTTGGTCATTACTCGCCTCGTACGTTTCAAGTGACACCCAATCAAGAGACATTTCGACAGGCCTTGCCTCGAAGCTAGGTCAGTTGATCTAAGTGGCACCGTTCACGCACAGGTCCGTCAAAATGACCTCAAGTCAAAAGACCAACTATCCTATCATCACTCAGAGTTATCACTGACAGATTGGTCAATATAACCATATGATAACTCTAGTGGATCGTTCAGTGAACTCATTCTAATGAGCACCTGTGTCTCGTCTTCGACTTCGCCAAGTCAAGTAATCATGAGATCATTGCCACCGCTAAACGGTGAAGACTAAGACACAATGGTCTGTCCGATGTTTCGATATCCTTGTCTCGAAACATCTATGACCACGAACCATTTTAGACTTATGCTACAGACGGTCAAACGTTTCTCCATGATCGAGATACTCATCTCGATATCCGTTTGACCTTGCATAAAGTCTCAGGACTTTACCTAAGTCGACATCTAATTACAATATAACTTAGATAAATTATTACCAAACAGCTTACTGTTATTTCGAACAAGATGTTTGTGCTATTCACACAGGAATAAATGGCCTCGAGGGCATCATATTCCTACATCTCCCACTTGCACTCAGGCCCATTTATCTCGGTATCTTATATCGTTTTTACACATAAGTTTTCCCGACTTCATGTGATAGAGCCTTCGTGAGTGGATCTGCTAAAACCGTCTACTCTATAGACTTAAGGGGTTTCTATGTTCATGTCAGACCATCCATTTGAATCTCATTCAAATAATTCATTTGGTCTGTCGGAATCCATAATATTTTACTTTATTTCCCTGGATCTTATCCAGTTCATCGTATCTTACGATAATAATTTCAAATTAGTTATTGGTCATTACAAATGGTTCATATCCATTTCTGATAAAGTATCAAACTCTTTGATTACTTAATCAAAATATATGTTCCATCTCTTTGATGTCTCGCATGTAATTTACACGCTCCCACTGACCTTGAAAACTATCTGGCTAATTCATATAAGTTGGTTCGTCTAAATCATATTTAGAAAAACGAACTTATAAGTGAACGCTCCAATTTTCGTGGTCAATTTAAGCGTTTTACATCGGCTTTGGTCCGAGTAGATCTGTACACATCTGTTGGCGAAACCGGTTTCATCATAATCCGTTTTAAAGAAATTAGGATGAAAACCGTTCCCGTCCAATATTATTGTACTTCACTATTTTCTTTTCTGCACCCATCTTTCAACTTTAAAGATTTACTTGCAGAAAGTGAGGAAACATTTTCCTTGGGCACGTAAACTAAATTCTCAAATTTATTTACGCACACGGACCTGCATCAAGTTTTAAATCGGAGTTACTACTCCGGATTTCATCCTAAAAGTTGACTAAGTCATCATTATTTATGATGTCTAACTCGACAATCCGTCTCACGAGATTCGAGTAATTTTACAACTTCCTCATGATTGATTTATTGAATATATTATTGATAATGTTCTCATATAACTTTATCAAAACCTAGGCATTACTATCTGGGACTTAACCCAGAGGGAGGACTTAACTCAGAGTCACTTACAATGGATCACACTAGATCTAATTAAGTGTGATTCATACCTTTTAACACTCTGATGTGTTAACAGACTTGATCTGAGAGAAAATCACATTTTCTTTTAATTACACAAGATTTTATTTAGCTAAGTATTTGACCATTCGATCTAATCGAATCAGTTTAAATACTTTCGTCATTTTATCAGACTTGCGTTTCATCAAGAACACGTGTCTTAGTAAAATATACAAATAACTTATTTTGTTAAAAGTAGACTCGGATACATCAGTATGTACGAGACTGAGTTCGACAACTCATTCTCCCACTGTCTCACAGATGAGTTTCGGCCATTGTATCTAAGAGGCTAAGACTCACAAGTGTCCGTAGACTTCATAATACGAGAGGTCAGACCCCTCTTTATGTGACTTGTGAAGCTTAATCTCTTGATACGGCCTAGTCTAATTTTACCATATAAGTTTGCTACTATCTTGTGTATTTATATATTAACATTTAATATATATATAGTTATTTACAAATTACTTAACACAAAACATTACTTCAGAAGCAATGTGACGACATTCGTCAAAATGTGTTAAACGTCTTTTGTATAACAATTTATTTTGAAATCGTGACATCAAAATATGTCACATTTTCATTTCCTCCTACTTATGCCTCTACTAACTTTCTCAATTGACTTTCCGAAGTGCCTTCTTCCTTTTCTAAATCACATTTAGATATCAACATAAATAAATAGCTATGCAAGCAACTTATGTATCCAAACGCTTGAGCTTTGCAATCTTGAGTGTAGCTCAAGAAGTTGCTTGTCTCAAGATCCGGTTGGGATACATAGTCTTGCATCGCTCATGCACTCGTATTCGACTCAAACAGTTTAATCGAATTCTCGAACTTTGCGGATCAAAATTGTTTGTCCATACAACCTTGAGGGTAGCTCGATAAGTTGTAGGGAGAAACATACTTTGAATGTCCTATATGTTCAAGCTGCCTCATATAGAGACGAGTGACATGTAGTTTTAATTTATTTGTTGAACCCAGAACTTAATGAAATCATATTTCTTAAGTCTGTTTTACAAGGTCATTTAATGTCAATGAGAATATAGTTTAATTACATCAATTAGAATTTAACTTGATATTCAATTAATCAACTTATTGACCAGTTAACTAATTCCAATATTATCAATTGATTCTTTCGGTAAACATAGTCTTGCCCTAGTTTTAGCATATGTTCAATATTAAATATAGGTAGATTGGCTTTTATCTATCTATATCCTCCCACTAATTTTACGAACGTTTTAATGCTTAATAACGAACGATTTAATCGAATTAAAATTAATGGGTAAGAGTTCCGATCACCTTGAGTCTAAACAACCTTGAGTGTAGCTCAACAAGTTGATTGACTCTGCGATCGGAAGATGACTCTTCATCGATCATATCGGATATGACTCTCTTAATCGGTTTTTGCCCCTAGCCATTCGTGATCATGAGTGTGCTCATCCAAATCACAATGTCTAGTCTAGTCGGACCCTTGTTTTCATGTCTAGCCTGACTCGCCCCTCAGCTCGGTGTATGCACGACACGTCGGTTTGGGTCAGGTCTTAGACTTACATCAAGTCAGACTACATCGTTGACTTAACTTACGCCGGCGCTCGGGGTACGAGACGACGGTTAGGGTTAGTCAAGATTTCATCTTATGTATTTAAGGAGTTGGTTTCTACAGGGTGCCATGTCACAGCTTGAGTGTATCTCAACAACTATAACACGGGCCCTATAGTTGCTAACCTCTAAAACAAGGAGGGCTACGACTAATCTTGAAAAAGACCATTAACGTATTTGACTTAGATATAGTCCAGGGTGTCATACAATCATGATTCGCGACATTGCGGTCCAGCGGAACTCAGCCAGGGAATTGACTAAGCCAGGATCACTACCCCTTGGACTAGCAAGGGTTGACCCAGAACTCTTAGCCAAGCACATTGACTGGATCATGGTCCATTGAATGAAGCTTGTCATTTTTGTATGTATGCCATAGACTAAACAGCTTTTATTAACAACTAATTAATCCTATCAACTAGTTGAATCCTTAAATTCAAAATTTTAGGATTTGTTTAATAACTTTTATTAAGTCCTTATCAACTATAAGGTTCACGTGCTACCCTAATCGTTATTAGGATTTTAATAAATTTTATTAACAACGCTAGAAGCGAAGTCCTTTAATGAAAATTAATTATAACAATTAGAATTTAAAATTCATTTAAAGGACTACCCTAATCAGGAATTAGGTCTTAATATTGTTGTTAATGATTTATTAAAGCATAGCATGTCATTAAAATTCAGGTAATAAATTTTAATCATTTTTAATGGCTAACCTAAGAGGTTGTCTTGTGTTATCAAATAAGGGACAAGATTAACAAGCCATAAAAAATAAAGCTACACTAATTTATCGCATAAAGATAGTGCACAACTATTTAACATTTAAATATACTAAGTTTATCGCATAAACTATTTCTGCATGCAAACATAAATTTAACAATTAAATTTAAAATATGATTTTGAAATTATTTTATTTTTATCTCATAAAAAAAACTTAATTTTAAAATCACTAATTTGCATGCTACGTTTAAAAATTTATCGCATAAACATTTAAAGCCTTAAAATCAATTTTACATAAACTTAAAATCATCATTTTAAAATTTTCATGCTTAAAAATTTATCATATAAAAAATTTTTAGGCATCCAAAATAAATTTTAAACTTTTTAAAAAAAATTAGTTTTAAAAGTTATCACATAAATTTTAAAACGTCATTTTAAAAATTTCCATGTTCAAAAAATTTCAAAGGAAAATTTTAGAACATCTAAAACATTTTTAAAATTTATCTCATAATTTTAAAAACATTTTAAATTAAAAAAGTATTTAAAAGCATTAAACACGTTTAATAAAATCGCAGTACCTAGATCGCTACGCAAACCTAGGCTCTGATACCACTGTTGGGTATCACTCTGATATCATTGCGACGCTGTTAAGGCCCATCATCCATGGCACCCTGGACCCGTCACAAGATACCTCAGAAACTTGTTTTACGGCATGCCTCTCGACAATGCCCAACCCATTATAAGATCACCATCTTATCGGGACTTGGTACGGTAAGAGCGATTACTTCGGGTCGGCTCATAACCCGAGAACCCGTACTCAAGCTCAACAAGCTCTGATACCACTGTTGGGTATTGGACGTTCCCTTAGGGCATAAAAACTCTAGTCCCGTCCTAAGTCGGACGGAACATAGACAGGAAAATCAAAAGCAGCGGAAGAAAAACAGTTAATCTAAATTAACATGCAAGTTAAAACAATTTTAACTTGGCCCTAAGGTCCAAGACCCTATGCCAAGATCTATGCCGACTTGGGATGGGTCTGACCATCCCAAGAAGGATCTAGCCTACTGCGATTAAACTAAACTAATGCTAAAAAATACTTAAACCACATACCCGGAATCTCAGCCCTGGAGCAGGCGAGATGTTCCGCGCCGTCTTCCGAGCTGCTCCCGTCCCACCCCGAGCCGCTCCTCTGAACCGCTCCCCGAACCGCTCCTCGAACCGCTCCGCATCCCGAGGCGATCAATCCCGGTGCCGCCGAGCCAACCAACCGCCGAAGAAAGTTTCACGCGAGTGAAACCTCCGCCAAGATTTCAGATCCAGAATCCGAACTCCTTTGTGGCTTTGCTAGAGCCCGCAGGAGTAAGGCAGAAATTTAGGGAGAAGAGAAATATTAATTTAAGCTTAGATCCGAGCGTGCTCCAACATTTACGAGAGCCGCTCAGATCTAGAGCTTGGGACGAGTTTTGGGAAAGGGGGAGACCCCTATTTATATAGGCGGCGGACTCTCCCCTTTTCTCAAAATCCGATGTGGGACTAAACAATGAGTTAATTTAAAATTAAGTTAGTTTGCACTTCACAAAGTGCAAACTTCCGTGAATTTTAACTCACTCACCGTTGAGCTTCAGGATTGATACAACCTATCAATACGATAAGCGTTCAACGGTGAACGCATAGGAAAAAACGGTTCGTCAATCGGAGTTCGTTTGACCCTCCAATCGAGTGTCCAAAGATCAGCCCTAGGCTAGTTTTTCACAAAAACGAGCCGTCAAAAGATTCAGCACACTTAGGGTTCAAAACCCTAGAGGTGGGGCCCATGGGTGGGCCCCACACATGCCAAAACTGCCCAAATCGCGCCTGGGCAGAGCCCAGGTCGCGCCTGGGCTCGTCCAGCCGCCTGGGCGAGCCCAGGTCCGCGCCTGGGCTCTGCCCAGGCGCTGGGCAGAGCCCAGGCGCGCCTGGGCTTAGCCCAGGCGGGCCTGGGCTATGCCCAGGCGCCTGGGCTAGCCCAGGCCGAGCCTGGGCTTAGCCCAGGCCGAGCCTGGGCTTAGCCCAGGCAGCGCCTGGGCTAGCCCAGGCAGCCTGTTCTGCCTGGGTCTGATACTTTGGGCTTTTTGGCTTTAACTTGATCATCCGGCGTCCGATTTGGACGCCGTTCGAACCTGGGTTTAGACCGGGACATTCCCGTCTTACCCGTGAACTTTTTCTTGCGTTTATTTTATTAAATATTGTATTAAACAATTTAATACATATTTAATTGCCTTTGCATCAAATGCAAAATAGTCCCTATCTAAGCTTAAATTATCATATTGCATCAAATGCAATTATCTCTTCTTTTGCATCAAATGCAAATATTCTCCCTAACTAATTTCTACCTATTACTAGACGAAGCGTTACACTCTGTGTGAGACCCTACAGCCTGACCCTTACAACAGGTTGGGCTCGAAGCCCTATACGGCAGTGACCACGAGCAGTGGTTGCCGTCCCTGCTTCAGGAATCATCATTATGTGGTTGACTCATTGACATGAGTATTGTCGGGACCACCTGACTGTTTCCGTGATGAATTCCGTAGTTATAGTCTTTTCGTCTAAACTGTGTCATGTAGATCAAGTCTGGGGTACGGTCAAAACTGTCAACCCCAATAACTTGACTCCGGTTAGTTTCGATCAATCTTTAGTCAATAAATGTTGGACTTCTTCCAACATACTCTGCGCAGAGTTTTTACTAAAGACCGAACTAACTCTACGACACTAACTCCCATTGACCGGGAGAGACGAATCCTCTCTTGGTCATTACTCGCCTCGTACGTTTCAAGTGACACCCAATCAAGAGACATTTCGACAGGCC
This sequence comes from Scilla litardierei, assembly GCA_030789695.1. Classification (NCBI taxonomy): domain Eukaryota; kingdom Viridiplantae; phylum Streptophyta; class Magnoliopsida; order Asparagales; family Asparagaceae; genus Scilla; species Scilla litardierei. The sequence continues at coordinate 52,357,166 of CM061133.1, forward strand.
TTGCCTCGAAGCTAGGTCAGTTGATCTAAGTGGCACCGTTCACGCACAGGTCCGTCAAAATGACCTCAAGTCAAAAGACCAACTATCCTATCATCACTCAGAGTTATCACTGACAGATTGGTCAATATAACCATATGATAACTCTAGTGGATCGTTCAGTGAACTCATTCTAATGAGCACCTGTGTCTCGTCTTCGACTTCGCCAAGTCAAGTAATCATGAGATCATTGCCACCGCTAAACGGTGAAGACTAAGACACAATGGTCTGTCCGATGTTTCGATATCCTTGTCTCGAAACATCTATGACCACGAACCATTTTAGACTTATGCTACAGACGGTCAAACGTTTCTCCATGATCGAGATACTCATCTCGATATCCGTTTGACCTTGCATAAAGTCTCAGGACTTTACCTAAGTCGACATCTAATTACAATATAACTTAGATAAATTATTACCAAACAGCTTACTGTTATTTCGAACAAGATGTTTGTGCTATTCACACAGGAATAAATGGCCTCGAGGGCATCATATTCCTACAACTTGGCAATGGTAAACAAATACCACCACAGGATGCTGCTATAAGCCCTGCTACCACATCTCTCCCAAACTCTCAAACAGAGGAAAAACTGGGAGAAAATGAAGTTTCGAAACAGTATATACGAACTGGGGAGTATTGGGACAGAAAGAGCACAACCATAGATGACACATTTGCGTGTAATATTGCCATCAACGTCGCGTACTGCGACGATGATATTGAACCACGCTCTCTGACAGAATGTCAAAGCACTGATGATTGGCCAAACTGGAAAGCGGCAATAGGAGTGGAGTTGGATTCACTCACCAAACGCAAGGTCTTCGGACCTATATGATGGGAATCTAGTCCCACCCCAAGTGGTTTGTTTTGTTGATGATCACACCAAATGTTATTAAATTACTAATCATACTACTTAAGTGTGTAGGTTGTGCAATAAGCTAATTGAAGCTCGAAACATACTCCGAGAAGAAGAACTTCAACCACACACATAGAAGATGAAGATGAATTTAGCTCGCAACTTCAAAGCTCAAGCACAAGAAGAGTTCAAAGATGAAGCTCAAAGAATGTGCTCAAGCTAAAGCTAAAGAGGAGCTCAAATTCAAGCGAAGCATATGCAACTAGCTCAAGCTCAACCATAGCTTCAAGTTCTTCATAGAGTCTAGTGTGTGAGTTGTTTTTCGTTTTCTTAGGATTATGTCAAAGCCAAGAAGAATTTGCACACACACACAAATGATTTTCTAAAATGTTTTTAAAACTCATTTTAAACTTATTTGAGAGCATTCTTTTCATAGAAACTAAGTTTCAATTTGTAGTCAACTACAAACACCCAGTAGTTCACTACACTGATTTCTGTCTTCTACCAGAAAAGATAGTCTGGTAGTCGGCTACCTAAGTTAGGGAGTCGACTACCAGTAGTAGCAGATTTTCTCTGAGACACTCTGGGAGTCGACTACCAAAGTTAGGGAGTCGACTACCAGCTGTGCGACCAGAATTCCCTGATTCACTCTCTCATTTATTCATTGCTTGATTTTTGGGCTGAAGTCAAACTTGATTTGAATTATTTTGAATTCTCCTTTGGCTCTATAAATAGAGACCCTATGAGAACATTTTTCTCACCAATTTACTCTTGAGCAAAATTCTTATTCTCTCAAAAGATCTCATCGTTCTCATCGCTCTCAAAGTTCTTCATAGCCAAATCGGTTTTTCAATTTCTGATCTTATTGCTTATATTCTTTTACAATTTTTTTAAGATCATTATTATTATTTGGATATTGCAAATTGGTTTTCAAAATCCTTCTCTTTGATTTTTTATATTCTCAAAGGATTTTTGAAACATCTAGATTCTAGATCACATTGAATAATTTCATATTCTTTTTGTGATCTAAGAACACATCTAGATTCTAGATCACATTGAATAAATTCATATTCTTTGTGTGATCTACGAATGATTTAAATTCTTTTAGCCAAGTTAAGCACAATTGCAAATTTAATCTTGGTTATAGAATTATTGGGTGTAAAAACCAATCTCCACTAATTCATTGTGATGTATTGGATTTGATTTTACTTGTAGTCCCTTGGTGATAAAGGTGGTTGTAAATCCTTGTTGTAGGCAAGGTGTTTGTGAAAAGTCCTCGGATTGTGAGGCAAGGTAAAGTCCTCGGGTTGTGAGGCAATGGTAAAATCCTAGACAAGTCTAGGTGGTCGGAAATCCTAGTGAGGCTAGGTATTTGTATTGCTAAGGCAATAGTGGAAATCTCGTACCGGATTGGTCGGGGACTGGATGTACCCAGGGTTGTGGGGAACCAGGATAAAAATCCTTGTCTTTGCATTTGCATTTTCTGTGTTTGATTATTTATCTCTGCAAGCAATTCTTATTTACTTTGTTATTATTATATCTTTGTAATTCTTTGTTCATTTGCATATTACAAAGATTGTACATTTAATTCCGATGTGTAAAGATCTATCTGTGTGTAAAGATCTCTTATTTGATTGTAATCATAATTGTTTATCTTTTATATTTTTATAAGATTAACTTGTTGATTAAGAACCAAGCGTAGATCACTCTACTTGGTTTCTTAGGCAACATTAGAAGGGTTTTAATTAACGATCGAAAAAGTTTTATTATTTGAACAACACTATTCAACCCCCCCTTCTAGTGTTGTTTGCCATCCACAGGATCCAATACTTGGTATCGGAGCGAGGTTGTAGATGGCATCAACCAATCATTTCCTCGAAGGACAATCTTCCTCCAGACCACCACTTCTCAACGGATCAAATTATGGATCTTGGAAGAATCGGATGCGAATGTACCTTCTCTCTATCTCCTATGATCTATGGAAGATAGTGGAGAATCCTTATGAAGAACCCACCCTTGAGGAATAAAAGTGGACCAAGACGGAGAAGGACAAAGTGTCTCTAAATGCCAAGGCGGTGTCCACTCTATATTGCGGTCTTGACACAACGGAGTACAACCGCATCTCCATGGCTACCTCCGCGCACCAAATATGGAAACTCCTTGAGGTAACACATGAAGGTAACCAAAAAGTTAAATCGTCAAAATCTTCTCTTTATGCTGGCAGGTATGAAAAATTTATGATGGAGAAAGACGAGAACATAACGGAGATGTACACGAGATTTACGGAGATCGTCAACACACTTGCGGGATTGGGAAAGAAGTACACACAAGAAGATCATGTATGCAAGATCCTTAAATCCCTCACTCCCGAATGGCAATCCAAAGTGTCGGCCATTGAAGAAGGCAACGACACTTCAAAGCTAACCTTGGAAGAGCTCATCGGCAATCTAATGGCGTATGAACTCCAACTGCAAGAGCGAAAGACCAAGAAACACGTTGAAAAGAAGAAGAACCTTGCATTCAAAGCAACATCGGATACGGAGGAGTCCGAGAATGAAGTCAAAGATGAGATGGAGAAACAAATGGCACTCATCTCCAAAGGATACAAGAAAACCCTAAAAGCACGTAAGTCCTACAACCGTAAGTTCAATTCCACTAATGATGTTATTTGTTATGAATGTAATAAGCCAGGCCACATGAAGAATGAGTGTCCTCTAAAGAAATTCAGAGATAATAGAACGAAGTCATACAAAGGCAAAAGGCCAAATAGAAAAGCTTTTGGAGCTTGGGATAAAAGCGATGATGAAGAGGATTCCGATAGCTCATCAGCATCCGAAAATGAAGGAAAAGCAAGCAAAAGGAACGAGCGGAACTACATGTGCTTCATGGCACGGGAAGACCCCATGGTAAATTCCTACCATAACTCTAGTGATAGCGATAGTAGCGATGATGATGAAATTGATTATGAGGAGGAATTTCATAAAATTTATGCATTATATGAGGTCCAACTCAAAGAGCTTCTAACTCTCAAAAAGATGCATAAATCTTGTGGTTCTAATCCTACTAATCAAGAGCTAGAAAAGATTAGAGAAGAGAACCTAAAATTGATTAGCAACAATAAGGATTTAATTGAAAAGAATAGGTTGCTCAATGTAGAACTCAAAGACCTAGGAAATAGGTTTAGAGACTTAGAAAAGAACATGACTGCCATTAAGGCGAAGCATGAGGATTTGGTTAATAATGTTGCTAGGTTCAATAAAGGTAAAGAAAAATTAGATAGCTTGATTAAATCACAAAAATCACAATCTAGCAAACATGGCTTAGGTTATAATATGACCAATCAAAATGTTAGGATCTCTCATCATCAAGCTAGAGTTCCTAAAACTGAAAATGGATACGTCAAAGTTTGGATTCCCAAAATTGGAACCGTCCAAATGAAAGACAATTACATTTCTAGTTTTATGAAAAATGTCCATTTTTGTAGAGACTATAGATTTATTTATGGGAAATCTCAACCCAAATGGGTTTGGTTCCCTCTTGGTTGATGGTTACATTATTATGTATGACTAATCTCACGGACCCACAAAGAAAGGGTGCCAAAATTATTTGTTTGATTTTCAGGTACCAAAACTATAAGGGATTAGTAGAAGAGCTCCCAATGAATCTCTAAATCCATGCATACATTAAGGGGGAGACCCTTCTGCAATGATGCAAACTTTAAGGGGGAGCCTATGAAATTTTTTTTCTTCACTTGGTATGTATACGACTATGTTTTTTTTGTGATGACAAGGGGGAGAAAAGTGAAACAATCAAAAACATGAATGAATAATAAACCGCATCTAAGCAGGGGGAGTAAGTACACTTACTCATTGTTTTTATTTCATATTATTCATATGTTTTTCATTTGGGTGTCATCATCAAAAAGGGGGAGAGTGATGGGAATATAGTCCCACCCCAAGTGGTTTGTTTTGTTGATGATCACACCAAATGTTATTAAATTACTAATCATACTACTTAAGTGTGTAGGTTGTGCAATAAGCTAATTGAAGCTCGAAACATACTCCGAGAAGAAGAACTTCAACCACACACACATAGAAGATGAAGATGAATTTAGCTCGCAACTTCAAAGCTCAAGCACAAGAAGAGTTCAAAGATGAAGCTCAAAGAATGTGCTCAAGCTAAAGCTAAAGAGGAGCTCAAATTCAAGCGAAGCATATGCAACTAGCTCAAGCTCAACCATAGCTTCAAGTTCTTCATAGAGTCTAGTGTGTGAGTTGTTTTTCGTTTTCTTAGGATTATGTCAAAGCCAAGAAGAATTTGCACACACACACAAATGATTTTCTAAAATGTTTTTAAAACTCATTTTAAACTTATTTGAGAGCATTCTTTTCATAGAAACTAAGTTTCAATTTGTAGTCAACTACAAACACCCAGTAGTTCACTACACTGATTTCTGTCTTCTACCAGAAAAGATAGTCTGGTAGTCGGCTACCTAAGTTAGGGAGTCGACTACCAGTAGTAGCAGATTTTCTCTGAGACACTCTGGGAGTCGACTACCAAAGTTAGGGAGTCGACTACCAGCTGTGCGACCAGAATTCCTTGATTCACTCTCTCATTTATTCATTGCTTGATTTTTGGGCTGAAGTCAAACTTGATTTGAATTATTTTGAATTCTCCTTTGGCTCTATAAATAGAGACCCTATGAGAACATTTTTCTCACCAATTTACTCTTGAGCAAAATTCTTATTCTCTCAAAAGATCTCATCGTTCTCATCGCTCTCAAAGTTCTTCATAGCCAAATCGGTTTTTCAATTTCTGATCTTATTGCTTATATTCTTTTACAATTTTTTAAGATCATTATTATTATTTGGCTATTGCAAATTGGTTTTCAAAATCCTTCTCTTTGATTTTTTATATTCTCAAAGGATTTTTGAAACATCTAGATTCTAGATCACATTGAATAATTTCATATTCTTTTTGTGATCTAAGAACACATCTAGATTCTAGATCACATTGAATAAATTCATATTCTTTGTGTGATCTACGAATGATTTAAATTCTTTTAGCCACGTTAAGCACAATTGCAAATTTAATCTTAGCTATAGAATTATTGGGTGTTAAAACCAATCTCCACTAATTCATTGTGGTGTATTGGATTTGATTTTACTTGTAGTCCCTTGGTGATAAGGGTGGTTGTAAATCCTTGTTGTAGGCAAGGTGTTTGTGAAAAGTCCTCGGATTGTGAGGCAAGGTAAAGTCCTCGGGTTGTGAGGCAAGGGTAAAATCCTAGACAAGTCTAGGTGGTCGGAAATCCTAGTGAGGCTAGGTATTTGTATTGCTAAGGCAATAGTGGAAATCTCGTGCCGGATTGGTCGGGGACTGGATGTACCCAGGGTTGTGGGGAACCAGGATAAAAATCATTGTCTTTGCGTTTGCATTTTCTGTGTTTGATTATTTATCTCTGCAAGCAATTCTTATTTACTTTGTTATTATTATATCTTTGTAATTCTTTGTTCATTTGCATATTACAAAGATTGTACATTTAATTCCGCTGTGTAAAGATCTATCTGTATGTAAAGATCTCTTATCTGATTGTAATCATAATTGTTTATCTTTTATATTTTTATAAGATTAACTTGTTGATTAAGAACCAAGCATAGATCACTCTACTTGGTTTCTTAGGCAACATTAGAAGGATTTTAATTAACGATCGAAAAAGTTTTATTACTTGAACAACACTATTCAACCCCCCTTCTAGTGTTGTTTGCCATCCACAGGATCCAACACTATAGTCCAGACACCAAAAGATGTAAAACATGTGGGTTATAAATGTGTATTTGTTAGAAAACGAAATGAACAAAATGAGATCGTTCGCTACAAAGCAAGGCTTGTAGCGCAGGGTTTTACCCAACGTCCAGGGGTGGATTTTGAAGCCACATACTCCCCGGTCATGGACGGGATCACCTTCCGATTCCTCATTGGCTTAACAGCCCAAGAGGGTTTAGATATGCAACTTATGGATGTCGTGACTGCATACCAATATGGCAACTTAGACCGAGACATCTATATGAGATTGCCTGACGGTTATTCTTTGCCAGCAACACTAAAAAAGAGACAACATGACATCTACTCAGTGAAACTGCAAAGATCAGTGTATGGTCTAAAACAATTTGGAAGGATGTGGTATAACAGACTGAGCAACTTCCTTGTTGAACAAGGATTTACAAATGACCCAGTCTGTCCTTGCATCTTTATAAGAGCAAAGGCAACAGGATTTGTCATCATAGCCGTCTATGTAGACGACTTGAACCTCATCGGATCTCCTGAAGAGATCGCAGAGATTTCTTGAAGATTGACAGAAACCTTCGAGATGAAAGACCTCGGAAAGTCAAAATTCTGTTTAGGTCTTCAAATAAAGCATCTTTACGATGGGATCCTGTTACATCAGTCAAATTACACATCGAACTTATTGAAAAAGTTTCTGATGGATAAGTGCCACCCCCTCAGCACCCCAATGGTCGTCAGATCATTGGATGTGCATAAAGACCCATTCCGGCCGCTGGAAGAGGGGGAGGAAGTACTGGCCCTGAAGTGCCTTATCTAAGTGCTATCGGTGCAGTCCTTTACCTGGCTAACTGCACTCGCCCTGACATAGCATTTGCAGTCAACTTACTAACCAGATATAATGCTTTATGCCGCACCTAGACAGCGGCACTGGGCCGGAGTTAAGCATCTTATGCGCTACCTCCAAGGGTCCATAGACTTAGGTCTATTCTACAGGAAAGGGCACTAACTGGCTTAGTTGGTTATGCTGATGCAGGTTACAGGTCCGATTCTCATACAGAGAAGTCCCAGACCGGATACATGTTTACCTATGGCGGCACTGGCATATCTTGGAGATCTGTAAAGCAGACCATGACAACCGTCTCATCCACTCACTCAGAGCTCCTAGCAATCCATGAAGCAAGCAAGGAGAGTTTCTGGTTACGCTCTGTGATCCAGCACATCCTCACCTCCACCGGCCTGATGACCGGCGTACTTGCACCTACTCCTCTCCATGAAGACAATGCCGCATGTATAGCCCAGCTACAGGACGGCTACATCAAAGTCGACAAGACAAAGCATATCTCCCCCAAGTTCTTCTGGACGCACGACCTTCAGAAGCAAAAGCAGATTGAGGTACAGAAGATCCAATCATGTTATAACTTGGCGGATTTGCTTACCAAATCCCTGCCTACTAGTATCTTTGAGAAACTTGTATATGGGATTGGGATGAGGAGAGTGAGAAAATGTAAACTAGGTCAGGATGAGAGGACTATGAACTCATAGATACATAGGAGACGGATGTATAGATTCATAGGAAATCTGCAAGCCTGAAGCTTGGTCAGATGAGGGGGAGTCAACTGCAGAGTTGTACTCTTTTCCCTTGGCTACTGGTTTTTTCCCACAGGGTTTTCCGTAGTCAAGGTTTTGACGAGGCAACCTCGTTGACTCTGGATCCTGAAACATCCACCCTAGACACATCCCTAAAACAGGGGAAGTTATGGATTAACTGTTCTTTATTTAACAAGGCAGTTATCCTCACTCGGATCCTGAAGAATTCACCTCTTATTCAATGTTGGTTGGATAAGGGGAAGTGTTATGAATAGGCCCATGAGGCCCTTGGGTATCCGGCCCACCATTGAAAGCTATAAATAAGAGGGTAGTAGGCTCTTAACCCCATACACCTATTTCCCTACTTTTCCCTTCACAACAGTAGTATCATTTTTATCCCCGATTATATACCCACATGTTTGACAGTTAATTAGCTTTCGTGTTATTATATAATAGAGTTGTTACTTTTTTATAACTATTTTATTTATACATTTACATCCAATACCAATCATTGATAATAAGAGAATGATGGTCATTTGTTCATTCATATTTGGTAAATAATTTCGGATGGGTATATTGTGAAAATACCAATCCATATCCAATCCGGGTAGATCCTTAAATGTTTGTTAGTCCATTCAGAAAACATTAGGGTATAATTGACTTAGAAGTTTATTATTGTTGTTACTGTGTTTGTAGTCTTTCTATTCAAACATGGTTAATGTGGTAACGGGAGAAATCAGAGAACTAGAGTGGTGGCAACAATGAGTATTGCATTCTATAATTTTAAAAAACATGTAATTTAAAGGCTATTATATGAAAACAAAAAAATTTCATATATAATTTTAAACCCATTATTCTATTTCTATTTTTAACCAAAATCCAATTGCACATTTGAAACAAATTGATTCATGTTGCGGGATAGAACTCGCGTACAATGAATTTGTATTATGGGGAACCAAGGTCACAGTGGTTATGCTACTGACAGGATTAGGGTAGGCTATTTAACCGGTGATTAGTGGGGTGATGAGGCTAAACTTGCTGCGGAGGCTGACCACGGTGTCGATTCCGGTAGGATATGATGGAGGGGCCGTACTACTTAGGGCGAGGGCGAGGGCGACCGGGGATGACGAGCTAACCTGCACAAGGAGCAACTCGTCTGAAAGGCCAGGTTGGGGTCCAACCCTTAGCCTCTCTGATGCCTAAGTCAGTAATAGGACTTAAAGTGGGGGCTAGGCACGAAGGTCGGACTTAGGGTGAGACGACCGTACGTGACGAGCTATGAGTGGAAGAACAAAGATGTGGACGACCTTTGCTCTTGTGTGTGAGTAATAAGATTGAGAGTAAATTTGCCAACCACTTCACCGTTGGAGGCGAAGTGGTATTTATACTTGACGGGAGGCAGTTAGGTGGGGCTGACCTGGCATACTGACTCGATGTGCTGAGCTGGCCCGGGTGTCGGCGGAAGCTTCGGACGAGGATGTCGGGAACAGGAGTGTCAGCCACGCTTTTGTCAGACGGCGCAACGGCCAGGGGTGCTTTTGTCAGAGTGTCAGGGCCGAAAGCATTAAGTGTCAGGGGGGTAGCGGCCAGGGGATGCTTTGTCAGATGGTCGGACGGCGTAAGTGTAAGTAGCATCCTTGTACTATGTTATTGGTCGTGTCTGATGTGCCAAAGATCCGCCGGAGCGCCTTCCAGGGGCAAGGCCCGAGACGCGTCGTTGGTCCGGCCCGGGCTGAGGCTGAGCGGTCCGGATGCACATTTCGCGTGCTGGCCCTGGCGAACTGGGGGCGGACTGACGCATATCCCGCTGGGGTCGTGTTGGGGAGTGCCCCTATCAGTGGACGAGGCAGGGTGCGCCACTCTCCCTGTCGCGTCGGACTCTAGGGGCGACAGGCGCCCTGCGGGCCGCTGAAGGTCGGGCGTGGAGCGCCCTGTTTGCAAGGTTGGCCGCTCGTCCGGGGGAAAGGGGTGTGCCAATGGGATAATTCGGCGGTTTAGGGTGAAAGGTCGGACTATCACGATCTTTAGGTCGTAACAATTGCCCCCGGCATTCGAGTTCAAGGTGGTAGCCCGACTCGGCTCGGATGACGTATTATTTCCCCTGCTTTGAAATGGCGGTTCGGATTTCGACCCGTGCTCGGGAGCGGCGGTGTAGGTCTGGGAATTCCCGCCAGGTTAGTCATTATTGCGATTTGAAAGTGCCTGGGGAAATCGAAGCGCCTCCGCGAGTGATCTCCCGACGCGCGGATGAAGGCGTCTTTCACGCCAGTTGAGGTGTCAGGGATGCTCTAATGAGATCCACGTGGCGGCGCATTGACGGTCGAGATGACCTGTTGTCTTCTATAAGTATGGGGGGAGGGGGACGGCGGAAGCTTTCTTCAGGCTTCAATTTTTCTTCCTACCTTCTGGTTTCTGTCAGTCGTTTGCCGACGTTGTCGCTGTTGTCTTTACCGGAGGTCCATTTTCGGTCGTTTTCTCAGCTCGGCCGCTCGCTAGGTAGTTCATGTATCCTTTAAGCGATGGCTTTTCATTCTGAATCTGGAACGGGTAGCAGTGCAGTGACAGAGGAGTCAATGTCCGAGGAAAGGTGGTGGGGGGCGCAGAGGCCTCAGCGGAGGAGGACCTGGCGCCCTGACGTACCGAGGGCGATAGTAGACATCAGGTGCCGGCAGGACAGGATCAACATTAGGGAGATTCGGGTGCGGTTCGTGCGCCCACCCTGCGAAGCACGGGTACCGGGACCCGAGGAAAGGGTGTGTTCGCCTGGGGATAATGAAGTTGGGGTCTACGTCCAATCCTTCGAGTTGGAACTTCGATTCCTGATCCACTCTTACATCATACACCTGATGAACTTCCTAGAGGTGCCGATCTTCGCCTTGGCGCCCCGCTCTTGGGGCTTGCCGGTGGGGTTCGCCGTGCTATGCTTTGCCAGCTCCCTGAGTTCGTCCTTGGCTTTGTTCCAGCACTTCTTCGTAGTTCGGAAGAGGGGGATGTACCACTGCGTCTGCACGAGGGAGGGGAGGGAGCTCATCGTCGGGGTGCCCGCCGATGTTGGTAGGTGGATGGGGGATTTCGTTTTCGTTGAGATGTCGGTCGACACGGAGCTGATGTCGAACTGGGGGGCGCTGAACCCTCTGGTGAACGAGAGGGTGAAGCTAGCCGGGGAGGACCTGGCGAAGGCGCAGATCCTGGCGGGGCTGCCCGAGGCGCATCGTCGGTTGGAGAACTTGACGCTGGTCAGTCAGCTTGTCCAGGATTTTTGGTCCCAAGGTAGTTTGAGTCGGGCGTGCCATTATCCGTTGTTACCGTGATGAGCATGTCGTCCCAAGGGGAGATTTCTTCTTTTTGTACGGCCGTCCGATGTAATGTTGTATTCCCGGCGTTCCCCGTGAATAGCCTCGCTATTTAAAATAAATTGGTTGGATTGATCTTGTCTTGGTTTCTTCTTCTCCTCATTGAGTGTGTGGACCGCTTGCTTGCTTGCGAGGGTATAATTGCCCCCAACATTCGTCTGTCCAGGAGCGCTAGGTCATGGGGAGGGGGATGTTGAGACACAATATGTTGATGGCATACGCGTGAGCTCTGGGCGGACCGGCGAACCATTGGTTCGGGTCGAGGTGAGGCATTCTGCCCTGTCAGGTTGTGGGGGGTCTGTAACGGCCGGTACTCACTATTCATTATACGGTTGTGCGTATAGCAATTTCGGGTACCTGATTGGTTTTGTTACTTTGTATGTGAGTCGTGTCGTTGTGTTCGTAGGGCGGTAGCACCTTGGTTGCATCTTTAGCAAGCCAACCCCGACGTGTGCCCAACTTGGGATTACTGTCGCTTTTGGACCCCGTATCCTTTGTACGCTTTTCGTGCACGTAGTCTTGTTCGTGCACGTATTTATTTTAGACCTTGTCTGTATCCGAACCCTATAGTGTGATATGCCGTCATGACCCTCTCGAAGAATATTAAACGGTGGAATTATTTTGGAACGTCATTTCATGGGTCGTTCTCCCATGATTTGACCTTGTTTTACGAGACGTAGCGATTTTCACTTTTGTCGTGAGGCCTTTTTATTTTTAGTTTCGTCCTTCGTCGTCGAATTTGTGATCCGTCTTCTTAGTTGCGTTTCTCTTGTCCGTGCGGTCACCCCAGTATTTATCTTACGATTTTTGGGCCACGTTTGACCTACTTTCACTTTTTTGCCCAACCTATTATTGATTTAACCCTAAGTATCATATGGCACATATCCCCTTAATTAATTCTAATCACCTTCCCATGATAACACCCACGTTTGAGCACTGGGCCGAGCACACTCACGCACACAGTTAGGGATGAGTGGTGGCTTAAACAAATAGAAAAAAAAGATTAAGAAATACTAACCCTAAAAGTCTGCCACGTTTTGCTCCATACCTTTCACCTACTACCCCTTATTTTATAACCTAGGGTCATGCTGCCATCTCATAGCCTCACACAACTACAACTAGGTTAGTTTTAAAAAAAACCCCTTGGACCAACTCACGTGCTGCCTATAGCCCTACTCTTGTATAATAATTAAACCCTGGGCCCTATTTCTTTTCCTTCTCACAGCATCTCCCACACAACATCATATTATTAAACCTCGGTTAATGCCGCCGCCCTCTGTGCTTTTTCTCCACGAGAGAAAGAGCACCGCAACCGCCATGCCCTCTCCCTCTCTACTCATGGCAACACACCCCCACCCCGACTCCGGCACCCCTTGCCTCATCTCGGCCACCCACACAACCTCCGGTCTCCACCCAGCGATACTCACGACGGCCTCCTTCCTTCCAGCGAAAACCGCCCCCAAGCCTTTCTCCCTGGGTAGTTGCCGCGTTACCTTGCTCAATCTCCGGCCATCACTATGCACGCCGACGCCCCACAAGACCCCCTTGCCACTCCTTTGGCCGCAGCAATCAGTAAGTCCAGCGCCTCTTGGATCTTGCCGCAACACGACCCGACTCCAGCTCTTACTCACACTCCGGCCACTTGAGTTTCTCCAGCCAAGCTTTACCCTTGGCCGCGCCCTCCACGCCACCCGCACGGCCACCGTTCTGCCCCTTGGACCCCGCAGGCCATCCAAGCGTCGGAACATCGAGTTATCGATGTTTCGTGTTCTAACGACGTTCCGACGCGTCGTCTTACCTCCTCGTCGTCCACTCTCGCTGTTGAGTTCTTCCGACATCCCTCTACCTCTCCTAGGGGATGTTTCCGACGTCACGATCATCCTCTACGATGCTCAACGTTGTAGTCTCCGTGTACGTCGACCCGTTCGTCCCGGTTCGTTGTTACGGCTTCCCGGAAGCCGTAAAAACGTCTACCGACCTATTACTCGCTGTTTGAAATCTTGTTCGCTGCTTTGGTCGCTGCCCGAGAATTGGCGAGCGTGGAATCTTATTTGGAATCTAGACGTGGAGCGTTTTCTATTATTCCAACCCCTGGCGTCGCTACCCGACGCCAGTGTAGCTCTCGCGTCGTGTAAGGGTAAATTTCTGAACACTTAGGACCCCCAACCCATCCATGTTAAACAAGATAAAAATCGGTAATTTTATTGTCTGGTAATTCACTAATAAAGATAATTTAATTTGGGACTGTAGGCTGGTGGATCTGAGCACATAGGTAGACTGGACTGTTGGACGGTGTATTCAGAACGATTGATTGCAGGCAAGTGAAACTTGTTAGTTCTTTGTTTAGGCCGTGCTTTAGGCCATTTCTTGTTTTAGGCGTAAAAGAGACTAGGCGACGAAATGATACTAGCCTAGACGCAATTTTAAGATCTAGCTTGACAACGAAGCTAGATCTGTCACCCTGCCATGTCATTCATGCATTGCTGTCTGTCACGTTTAATTTTCATAACTGTATGCTCTTTACTTGTGCACTGCCATGCCTGTCACGTTTAAATTCCTTATCTGTACGTACTTAAATTATAACTTGCCATGCCATGTCATCCATACTTGAATGTTGCATTCGTAGCACACGCTACGTACTTCCTTGTTCAGGCTAGGCACCTGCGTTGCAAGCACAACCCTTTGCCAAATACACTTCCTGGCTCGTGATCCAGAAGCAGGCTACATATGTTGGTCAAAAGACAATGCCCGATACACGTGGAGGGGTAGGGATAAGCGATCACTTGAGCATAGGAGTTGGCCCGTACAGCCACTCCAGCCAAAAGGCGTAATCTCTGTGCACGACGTGTTTACTTGACTTGTAAAATTCCATGTGAATGTTTAGTAGCGTTGCTACCCATGCCATGATGTACTTGTGCCTTGTTAAACTTGCTGCCATGTCATACTTGTCGCATCTATTTAATTGTTGCATCCATACTTTAAAATGCCATGTCATCGCACATCTTTAGAACTGCTAAGTTGTTTTACTTTCCTTTTAGTTTCCTTGCACAAAGTCTTTGTAGACTTTGCTGATATGCGCCCTCGTCTCTTTTGGGTGTCGCATATTAGTTGCCGAGCCAGAGTCCGTTGCTGAGGACGATGTGTTTGCTGACCTTGAGCCTGGGTCCACTGTTGACGTGGAGTACGAGGACACCTGCGACCAGTCGTAGAGACGTAGTTCTGTGTTGCTTCTGATTAGTTCCTGTTAGGTTGTCGGTGCGTAGTACCTTTCTTTCTGTACGTTTGTTTATTTCTGTTGGCCATGCTTGGGCCTTTTAGACTCTTCTTTTTAGCCTGGTGGATTTTCTGTGATGTTGGAATTTATTGTGGACATTCTGAGATTGAAATTATTTTATCTGTCTCTTTTCTTTATTATTATTATCTTTGTTTTATGTCGCATTTGCAAGGACCTATACTTGGTTATTCTAGACGCTATACAGACTGGAGCCTCACAGCTCCAAGTCTGAGCGGACTTCTCACGCCTCGCTTCCATTTTAGGGAAGCGGGTTGTGACAGGGTCATTGTCGCAATCTGACCCCGAACAGGTGACGCCCAATGTCCATGGCCGTTGTAAAGATGGCGGGGCCCTTCTTGGACCCGGGTGGGGGAAGAGGCGGTGTTTGAAGTTGTTTTGACTCGGCGCGATCATTTCGACGCAAAAGAGGGAGGGAATCGAAACGTATCGGAGTCCGTTGCATGGACAGAGGCTATCGATAGTGAGGTCGACCCCTCGGTTGTCGCACCGAGCGGCGGTGCCTCATGCGGCAGTGGTCCGGAAGGATATGTTTTGTCTCGCCCTTCCCCCTTTTTTTGTTTAAAGGGAGCGGCGGGTTCGGTCCGATGGAGGCCTCGTGTTGTTAGATCGGCCCCTGCTACTATTGTAAGGTTCGGACTATATATATATAGTTTTTGTTAGTTTTGCTACCTTTTGTTTGGCGAAGCCCCGAGTTATACCTGTAGGGGGAGTGTGCAACTCGGCCCCTCTTCTCTCCGCCGTGATGGGTGGCCCAGTTTCGTGAGCTCGTCTCGAAATTTGACGGGGGTCGTTCCCAAGTTAGAGCATGCTCGGATAATGATTATGGATTCGCTTGGAATAGTCTTTTTCATTAAAATTTACAAGAATTCAACCTTAGTTTTTACATGAGGTCTTGATAAAGTCTTCTGCAGTTAGGTAAGTATGACCCGATCCGTTAGCGGGCTGGGGAGTCGTTCCATCATGTTTAAACTGCATCAGGATGGGCGGACTCCTCTCTACAGGGCGGCCCTCCTTCTCTTCCGTTGCTCGTCGCGTCCCTCTGCGCGTCCCCTATGCTGAAGGGTTGCAAGGTCTCCTCGGCTGCTTGGATTCACCAGGGAAGCTGTCTTGCTGTTGTCCTCCCTCACGTCGCTCTTACAGAGTTTTCTCGAAAGGAGGTCGGAGGGAAAACCTGGGAGAGGAGGAGCACGAGGTGGCGGTGGCGCGCTGCCTCGTCTTTCGCCTTCTTGCCCATGACGGGTTGTAAGGTCTCTTTGGGGAGTCCTTAAATCGAAGGGAAACCCTGGACGAGGTGGAGGACGAGGTGGAGGAGGTGGAGAACGAGGCAGCGGTGGTGGCGTCATCTCCCCGGGAGGGTCTCCGGCAGCCCGGCCTCGATGGGAAGATAGAGGAAAGGGAGGTGGGTCGTTAGGAGGCGCGTCGGTGGAGGCTGGTGAGCCGGGTAGGGCTTTCGCCTTTCCTGCTGGCGGGTCTCGGGGTGGGGCGGATGATGGTCGGGGGAGCGAACCGTCGCAAGTCCTCCGATTCGACTGTTTCATCTGGTTCAGAGCAGATGGAGGAGTGGAAGGTGGGGCTCCCCTTGTGTAAGAGGAATAGCCCATCGGCGATCCGTATGTAAGAAGAATAGCCTATCGGCGTGGCGGGCCGTTGGGAGGCTGGTATGCCCCAGCGGAGGCTGGAGTGCCCAATGGGGTGACCTGGCGGGGCTGCCCCGTCCTTCTGGTTCTTGGCCCGGAGCGACGGCGCTCGTTGGGCACCGGAGGGGGGGAGTGGTTCGCCATTGGAGCACCAGTTCCCCTGTCTCGGGTTGTCCAAGGGAAGCCGAAGACCGATAGGCGGGCCGCCCCCTGGGTAAGAGGAGTAGTCCATCGGCGACCGCCGTGTGGAAGCTATCTCCTGTCGGTGCGGGATCCATTGATGGTCGGGGGCCTCCCTTTTGTTCGGGCAGGGTATCTCGAACCTTTTCATACTTGCTGGAGGGGATCGAGACCGGGCCTCATATTGTTTCCCCCTCTCCATCGGAGGGGTGAGGGAAGTATTTATAGAGGGATTTTGTTGACGGTTTCCCCGAAGTTAATGCGATGATCTGGCATTACCAATGGACTCCTCAGAATCACGCACTTTGGGAACCGCCTTTGCCAGGTGGCGCTGGACGTGAGTTGTCAGCCCTTGCCTCTCGGGGTGTGTGTCGTCATTAATGGCACGTTTTCCGAGCGTCCTTTCATTTCGATGAGTCGCATCGGAGGCCTGCTTTATTGGGACCCGGCGTAGTTCAGCGGTCCTTGGCCTGTGTGAGGCCTGTCTCGGTCCCAGTGCCCTTGTCCTTTCCCCTAGGCTCGATTTTTCGAGGATCATGGGTCTGCTTGGGAGAAGGGTGAGCGAGGGGATATCTCAGTCTGCGCTTTTCCTCGGCTCAGGTGGTCGGAATTCGTCAGACCCGCCCCCGCCGTTTAGTGGGGGGTGTTGGCCCTGCCCCAGAATTCTTGAGGGGGGAGCGAGCGCATAGCTCGGCCCGTGCCTTTCTCTGGTTTGGATGGTGATAGTTGGCCCTACCCCAGAGTTCTTGAGGGGGAGCGAGCGCGTAGCTCGGCCCGTGCCCTTCTCTGGTTTGGGTGGCGAGGGTTGGCCCTGCTCCAGAGTTCTTGAGGGGGGAGCGAGCGCGTAGCTCGGCCCGTGCCCTTCTCTGGTTTGGGTGGCGAGGGTTGGCCCTGCCCCAGAGTTCTTGAGGGGGGAAGCGAGCGCGTAGCTCAGCCCGTGCCCTTCTCTAGTTTGGGTGGCGAGGGTTGGCCCTGCCCCAGAGTTTGGAGGGGGGAGCGAGTGCGTAGCTCGGCCCGTGCCCTTCTCTGGTTTGGGTGGCGAGGGTTGGCCCTGCCCCAGAGTTCTTGAGGGGGAGAGCGAGCGCGTAGCTCGGCCTGTGCCCTTCTCTAGTTTGGGTGGCGAGGGTTGGCCCTGCCCCAGAATTCTTGAGGGGGGAGCGAGCGTGTAGCTCAGCCCGTGCCCTTCTCTGGTTTGGGTGGCGAGGGTTGGCCCTGGCCCAGAGTTCTTGGGGGGAGCAAGCGCATAGCTCGGCCCGTGTCCTTCTCTGGTTTAGGTGGCGAGGGTTGGCCCTGCCCCAGAGTTCTTGAGGGGGGAGCGAGCGCGTAGCTCGGCCCGTGCCCTTCTCTGGTTTGGGTGGCGAGGGTTGGCCCTGCCCCAGAGTTCTTGAGGGGGGAGCGAGCGCGTAGCTCGGCCCGTGCCCTTCTCTGGTTTGGGTGGCGAGTGGTGGCTCTGCCCCAAAGTTCTTGAGGGGGAAGCAAGCGCGTAGCTCGGCCCGTGCCCTTCTCTGGTTTGGTTCTTGAGGGGGGAGTGAGTGCGTAGCTCGGCCCGTGCC
>CM061133.1:52375947-52439657 GCA_030789695.1 Scilla litardierei
CGATCGCGTCCGATCTCGAATCGGGTTGCTTCGGAGCCGTGGGATCATGATCGCGTGGCTGTTAATTAGCCACGTCGCCGCTTGAAATCCCGCTCCGCTTCGTTTCATCGGGGTGACGTTCAGTCGTTGGATCGGAATCGAGGGGTTACCACGAAGCCACGTCGCCCGCTCTTCGTTTTGAATCCCTCTTCGTTGTACACCGTTCGATTTCGCGGTCCGATCCTAGGATGCTGCCACGTTGCACGAATTTTCGCCCGCAGCTACGTCGATGCGGAGTCGTTCGATTAACAGCGTGCGGTCGAGATTCCTCCAAATCGATCTGTTAACGTTTTCGATCGCTGAGTCGCCCGCCGCCGTTCGATCAAGCAAAGCGCCGTTGCGATGGCGCCACGTGGCCAGGCTGATGCGCCCCGCTGCTGCGTCGATGCGAAGATGTGGGCCGTTGGATCTTGATCCGACGGTCCACACTATTTCTAAATTCCTCTGCTCTGCTGCCGTCCGATAGAGCGGGAACGGCTCTGATGCTGCCACCGCTTGCGCCAAGATTCGTGCAAACTTATTTTAATTCCAATAAATGGTATTCTGCATTCAAAAATACACAGTAATTAGCACAGATCTCAGAAAAATACAAATAAATAGTCGTTGGAATCGTGAGATCGAGACGGTGCTAGTAAAAATAAAAAAATGCAGAAATACTCAATATAATTCGTGTTTTGTGCACAAATAATGTGATTTCTCTAATAAATAATGGTGTACAAAATACGCACATATTAGAGAGCAATTAAGTATTATATAGGCACATCATAGGACTAATTAGGGGGTTAAATACGCAATATTCAACCCGAATCACACCCCCCAACTAGCGTTTTGCTAGTCTCTAGCAAAATGAGCGAAATACGATATCAAGTATACACCTAGATCACCTTATCAGGTCTCAAATCATTCATCACCATACTACAAAGACGAAAGAAAGTGTCCACACACTAATGCCTAGATTTCATGCTCATTATATAATGGTACTCATGGGTTTACAATGAAAAGCAAGTATCTCTAAAATGGTCATTAAATCAACTTAACTTCACTTTACATTACTTCATAGCGAATGGTATGCAAAATCAATGGCTCACACCTTTCAATCAAAGTTTATAACTTGGGGCGTAGATGTATCATGCAAAGCAAGCAAAAAAAAAATAGATTGGCATCAAGACATACACACGTCAATTTTCATTCATAGGAAATCACACCATATCTTGTGCTTTCTTTAAGCTTTGGAAGTTCTCTTGCCTCGCTAATGATGCACACTTTTTCTTGCTCTTCTTTTCTCATTTTATTGGTTCTGCGTAACGCGCATTAAGCAACATTTGCAGAAAAAATGTATAACTTGGATCGCTCCATCAAATGATTGAGGTTCCAGTCAATGGCTCCCAAATCAGACGATAATAGGGCATTAGGCCAAGAAGGACCCCTCGGACTGTACTAATCGAGCCAACCAAGTTATTTCTTTAATGACACATTTATTCGTTCATTCATTTTTCTTCATTCATCTTATTTCATTCTTTCTTTCGTGCGTGCATAAGTAACTTAGCAAGATAGCTTCCTTTTCTTTATTCTTTCACAAGAATGGGTTATCCTAATCATTTCAAAAGACAGTGTAGACTTTCACCCAAAATTACACAAAGCATGCAAATAGCACTGAATATGAGATAAAAAGTACTGCTCCAGTCATTTTATGATGGTGTGTTCCATTGAAAACATACGACTTGCTAATTCATAATCTCAAGATTCATTAAGTCATCATTCAATCCTACCATAGAGATATATCAAAAGAGATTCACCATGAGTACTAGCATTCATGTCGAATGAGAATGAAATATGTAACAATAGTGGTGGAGGAAAATAAATCATATGTGCAAAGTGGTGAATGGATTTCGAGAATTTTCATCACATGAGGTTCATTTCTAGGTGTAATAAGCATTGGTGATAAATCTTGACTCAACCCCCTTTTTAATAAAAAAAAAATTTGCAAAAAGGGAACTACTAAAAGAAAAAAAAAGAAGAAAATACAAATAAAATAAAAAAAATCCTAAAGATTTATACCCTCCCCCCAACTTAAGATAAGCATTGTCCTCAATGTTAAGGAGAGGGAATCATGGAAAGAACACACCTGATTAGTGTCCACCCGAAGGTGGATCTGTGAGATCAATGGTGGTATCCTCTCTGGCCCAAAGCTCTTGAAAATGTTTCAGACGTTGTCCATTGACTTTGAATTCATGGCCATCCTTCTCATTCACTAAGACCACCGCTCCATGTGAAAAGACTTCTTTGACAAAGTATGGTCCCGTCCATTTTGAGCGCAGCTTCCCTGGAAATATATGGAGTCTTGAATTGTACAGCAGAACCTTGTCTCCAACTTTGAATTCCTTTCGTAGGATCATCTTGTCGTGCACAGCTTTCATCCTTTCTTTTGATAGCTTTGCATTTTCATATGCCTCTCGTAGTATCTCATCAAGCTCCATGATCTGCAATTTACGAGAAACATTTGATGAGTCATCAAGCAAATTGAGTGTTTTAATTGCCCAAAAAGATTTATGCTCTAATTCAACAGGAAGATGGTAATTTTTTCCATAAACCAAACGAAACGGTGACATCCCTAAGATAGTCTTGTATGTTGTCCTGTAGGCCCATAGAGCTTCAGGCAAGCGAAGACTCCAATCTTTGCGTGTTGGATTCACTGTTTTCTGAAGAATGTTCTTGATTTCCTTGTTCGCCAATTCCGCTTGCCCATTTGTTTGAGGATGGTAAGGTGTTGAAACTTTATGTGTCACCCCAAATTTCTTCATTAGATTTGCAAAGAGCCTATTGCAGAAATGAGAACCTCCATCACTGATAATGGCCTTTGGCACTCCAAAGCGTGAGAAGATGTTCTCTTTCAAAAATTTCAGCACAATGGAAGCGTCGTTGGACCTGCAAGGAATAGCTTCCACCCATTTAGAAACATAATCAATGGCAACCAATACAAATATATACCCAAAAGATGGTGGAAAAGGCCCCATGAAATCAATACCCCAACAATCAAATAATTCTATTTCTAGCATGGGATTCAAGGGCATCATGTTTCTTTTGGTAATTCCCCCCAACTGTTGACAACGCACACATGATTTACAATAAGCATATGCATCTTTAAACATACTAGGCCAATAAAAACCACTCTGTAAAATTTTTGCAACAGTCTTATGAGCTGAAAAGTGCCCCCACATACCCCATCATGGCAAAAATGTAAAACACTATCAAACTCATGGTCGGGTACACATCTCCTTACAATTTGGTCTCCACAGTATTTAAAAAGATAAGGATCATCAAAATAGAACGATTTTACCTCATGCTTGAAGCGTTTGAAATCTAAAGAAGACCAATGTGGAGGGGTTCTACCTGTCACCAAATAATTGGCTATATCTGCATACCATGGTAGGGTAGAAATGGCGAAAAGCTGCTCATCTGGGAAGGAATCTCGCAATGGAATGGTAGGTGACTCTGTTCCCACCGTCAATCTAGAAAGGTGATCTGCAACATTGTTCTCAACTCCTTTTTTATCCTTGATCTGAATATTGAATTCCTGCAAAAGGAGAATCCATCGTATAAGTCTAGGTTTCGCATCCTTTTTAGATAAAAGATATTTAAGTGCAGAATGATCTGTAAAGATGAGAATAGGAGAGCCCAATATGTAGCTTCTGAATTTCTCCAATGCAAACACCACCGCTAGCAACTCCTTCTCCGTAGTAGTATAGTTCCGTTGTGCTTCATTTAACGTTTTACTGGCATAGTAGATCACACAAGGAACTTTCTCTTTCTTTTGCCCAAGCACTGCCCCCATTGCGTAGTCACTTGCATCACACATAATTTCAAATGGCATGCTCCAGTCTGGAACCTGCAAAATAGGGGAGGAAACAAGTGAGTTCTTTAATTTATCAAATGAAACTTGACACTCTTGTGTCCATATGAAATCAGTATTTAAAGTTAATAAGTGGCAGAGGGGGCGGGAGATGGCGCTGAAATCCTTTATGAATCTTCGATAGAATCCTGCATGGCCTAGAAAGGATCGAATGTCCTTGACGCATTTTGGTGTAGGCAACTTCTCAATCACCTCAACTTTTGCTCTGTCTACCTGAATACCTGCTTTGGAGACTAGGTGTCCAAGAACCAAACCTTCAGTTGTCATGAAATGACACTTTTCCCAGTTTAACAGCAGGTTCTTTTCCTGGCACCTGTGCAAGACAAGAGCTAAGTTAGATAAACAATTTTCAAATGAAGTGCCATATACAGAGAAGTCATCCATAAACACTTCCATAATCCTCTCAACCATATCGCTAAAGATGCTCAACATGCAACGCTGAAAAGTAGCAGGTGCATTGCATAATCCAAAAGGCATTCTCCTAAAAGCGAAAGTTCCAAAGGGGCAAGTGAAGGTGGTCTTCTCTTGATCCTCTGGAGCAATCTCTATCTGATAATAGCCAGAATAACCATCTAGAAAACAATAAAATTTGTTACCTGCTACTCTTTCCAAGATTTGATCAATGAAAGGTAATGGAAAGTGATCTTTTCGGGTTTTAGCATTTAACTTTCTGTAATCAACACACATCCTCCAACCTGTGGTGGTCCGCATCGGTATAAGTTCATTACTCTCATTTCTTACCACTGTGAGGCCTGATTTCTTCAGAACCACCTGTATGGGGCTAACCCATCTGCTGTCTGAAATAGGATATATTATACCTGCAGCAAGTAACTTAAGAATCTCCCCCTTAACAACTTCTTTCAAAGTAGGATTTAATCGGCGTTGCATCTCACATGTTGGTTTGGCATCATCCTCAAGATAAATATGATGAGTGCAAATTAAGGGGTTTATACCTGTAATGTCCGCAATAGACCATCCAATGGCCCCTTTGTGTTCCCTAAGCACATCAAGCAAAGCACATTCTTGTTCAGGTGTGAGTTTAGAGGATATTACCACAGGGAAGGTCTCCTCCTTTCCAAGGAAAGCGTATTTCAAATAGTCTGGCAGAGGCTTCAATTCCAGCTTTGGATGCTCAATCTCTGAAGGTTGTTGTGGTGGCAATTCCACTGGCAATGTCTCGAACTTTGGCACCCATGCATCCCTCGATCTTTCATTTTTGCCCTGCACAAAATACGATTCATCAATATCGTCGAAATTATAATCAATAAAATTTGACGGGCATTCATACTTAGCCTCAAAATAATCTTCAATTAAACTCTCAATAAAACATACCTCTTTCACGTCATCAACATTCGCAGGTAACTTACATGATTTAAAAATGTTTAGCTCAAGTTTCATGTTACCAAAGCTTATCTTCAATTGTCCATCCCTACAGTTTATCATAGCATTGCAAGTTGCTAGGAATGGACGTCCTAATATAATCGAAGTGCAATTACCTGATTGTGGCCCATGAATATCAAGGACGATAAAGTCCACGGGATAATAGAATTTGTCAACCTGGACCAACACATCCTCCACGCATCCTCGTGGGATTTTTACCGACCTGTCTGCTAACTGTAAAACCACAGGTGTCTTCTTCAGCTCCCCCAATCCAAGCTGCACATAAACAGAGTAAGGTAAAATATTAACACTAGATCCTAAATCAAGTAAAGCATCTCCAAATTTCTTAGTTCCTATAATGCATGGGATAGTAGGAGAACCTGGATCCTTATATTTAGGAGGAGTGTCATGTTGTACCATTGCACTTACCTGTTGTGTTAAGAATGCTTTCTTTTTCACATTTAGACTCCGCTTTACAGTGCATAGCTCCTTCAGAAATTTAGCATATGCAGGCACTTGGTTGATTGCATCAAGTAATGGGATATTAATTTTTACCTGCTTGAAGATATCTCTTATCTCTGCATGATACCTGTCTTTTGATGGTGGAGCAAGTCTGTGTGGGAATGGAGCTGGAGGTACATATGGTTCTGGCTCTTTTTCTGCTACCTCTTCCTCAACCTGCAAACTTTCAGGTGCTTGTGCCTCCTCTTTCTCCTCAGCTGGTTGTTCATGTCTAGGCATCTCTGGTTTTTCAATTTCACGTCCGCTACGCAATGTAGTCACTGCCTGACATGGTTTGACGTTGTTTCCTGAAAAAGAAGAAGAGGGATTCGTATTAGGATTTGCAATAGGCTGAGCAGGTAATTTACATTTGTCTTGTGACGCTATAAATCTTGAAAAATTCTCAGTGAGCTGTTGTTGCATCTGAGCCATCTGTTGAACTGCAGCAGTGAGACTCTGAATTTCATTGTTCTGCTCCCTTTTCCCTTGATAATTGGAGTGGTTGGGATGGTAATAGGGAGTGGATGTCTGCTGCTTCTGCTGATATGAAGCACCTCCTTGGTTTGATGGGTTCTTCCAATTGGAGTTGTAACCTTGATTTGCCACCCAATTCACCTCTGATTCTGGATTTCTGCCCAATTCTTTAATTGCTGGGATCAGTGGGCAGACGGTAGTATCATGAACTGGCTTCTCGCATATGACGCAGTATGGCTCTGATGTGACTGCCTTTGCTGCTCTGAGATCAATATTTTGTAGCTTTTGCGTCACCAATGCCTCCACTTGTGCCATCAATGCATCTTCAGGCTTCAAAGACTGCAAGCCACCTTTTGTTTGATGTGTAGAAATGGACCAGTCAAATTCTGAAGGTGGCTCCCATCTTCTTGCATTCTCTGCAATGTTTTCCAAATATGCCCAAGCCTCCGTCGGGGTCTTCTCAAAGAAAGCTCCATTGCACATCATCTCTACATATTGCTTCGTATTCGGCTGCAATCCATCGTAAAAGAATCCAATGGTGCGTCCCTTGTCAAAACCGTGATGTGGGCACGCCAACAGAAGCTCCTTAAATCTTTCCAAAGTTTGATCGTATGCTTCAGTTTCCTTCTGCGAGAACGACATGATATGCCTCTTTAAAGCTTGAGTCCTGGCCAAAGAAAAGAATTTTTTCAGAAATTCAGTTTGCATGGTTAGCCAAGAAGTAATAGATCTAGGAGGCAATGCATTGAACCAATTCTTTGCCTTGTCTTTCAATGAGAATGGAAAAAGTTTAAGATAAACAACATCATTACTAACTTTTCCATCCAACTGTGTAGAGCATGCTTCTTCAAACGTTTTAATATGCAAGTAAGGGTTTTCCCTATCCTCTCCATGGTAAGAGGGAAGGATCTGGATCACCCCAGCTTTAAGCGAAAAAGAATGAGCACCCTCAGGCAAAACAATGCATGACTCAGAAGCAACTCTAGTGGGCATATAAGTAGCACTCAATGGTAGTTCTTGTGGGTGTACAAGAGGTTGTTCGTTATTATTATTAGCCATGTTTTCAATTCTTATCAATCTGTGTGAAGTGGAGGTCCTATGCCACATAAACTAGCAAAGCGATATTTTTTTTTGTTTTCAATAATAAAACTAAGCTATAAAGTGGAAGGATCTCACCGAGTACTCCTCTGAAAAGCTGAAAATGTGGATCAAAGATATCGTTGTCCCCGGCAACGGCGCCAAAAACTTGCCTCCTCTCAAATGATGTGAGCTTTACTCCCAAGCGCAGGAGATCGTGCAAGTAGTATCTGGAGAGTCCAGAGTCGAATCCTCGGGACAAGTCGACCTGAGATAACACGAATTCAACTAATCAAATAAAATATACGGTTAAGAAAACGACCACCTTTGTGAAGGTGAAAAATAGTGTACGGATTTGTAGCAAAGAAAGTGGTTCCTAAAAGTATTACGGTATCACGAAAGTTTGGTATTCGATGAGACAAGTATGCTACGGTTGTGAGTTCATTAGGAGTTTATAGTCGCTGAAATTTCACGTCTTTTAATGTCACACAACGCTTCACCCGGTCAAGGCGTGAAGGCGTCGGAAGATAAATCGATGAAAACTAGTCAAAATAGCCTTAAACGTATTACTAGCAATGTTGATTTCATTAAACAATAATCGCAGCGATAAGTTCAGATTAGAGAACACAAATTGGCTAGCCTTATCAGGGCCTAGCCATAGGGCACATCAACCATATCGATAGTAAGCAAATACCCATCAAATACGTTGTAGAAATCAACAAAACTAGCAATTTGGACATGATAATAGGGCTAAAGACATGAGATTTAGCAACTACATACTCCTAACTACATCACAACCATAGCACAAAGAGATTAGCCACGCATGGTGCAATAAAAATCAGTTTTGATAGCAAAATACATCGTTTAGATAGCAAAATACAAAGAAATACACCAAATACGGGGTATAAGTTCAAGAAATTATCACCAAATCTCCTCCTTAGAACCCAAAACTCTCTGATAATAGGAAGAATAGTCTCTGGAAATTTTCAGAATTTTCTCCTGGAGAAATACGCACAGTAGCCGCTCCAAAAGTCCCAAAATACGCCAGAATACCCCCAAAACCCTGGAAATACGCTTATATAATAGGCATTGCGGGTTTGGGGGTGTTAACGGGTCGAAACCCGACTCTATTCGCATCCGAATCACTTAAATCCGCATCCATCCATCGCTTCAAACCTCAACCGTCCATCTAATGCGGGATCGGCCCACGAAGCGACACGTGGCACTTGGATCCGCACCCGCATCGATCGCGTCCGATCTCGAATCGGGTTGCTTCGGAGCCGTGGGATCATGATCGCGTGGCTGTTAATTAGCCACGTCGCCGCTTGAAATCCCGCTCCGCTTCGTTTCATCGGGGTGACGTTCAGTCGTTGGATCGGAATCGAGGGGTTACCACGAAGCCACGTTGCCCGCTCTTCGTTTTGAATCCCTCTTCGTTGTACACCGTTCGATTTCGCGGTCCGATCCTAGGATGCTGCCACGTTGCACGAATTTTCGCCCGCAGCTACGTCGATGCGGAGTCGTTCGATTAACAGCGTGCGGTCGAGATTCCTCCAAATCGATCTGTTAACGTTTTCGATCGCTGAGTCGCCCGCCGCCGTTCGATCAAGCAAAGCGCCGTTGCGATGGCGCCACGTGGCCAGGCTGATGCGCCCCGCTGCTGCGTCGATGCGAAGATGTGGGCCGTCGGATCTTGATCCGACGGTCCACATTATTTCTAAATTCCTCTGCTCTGCTGCCGTCCGATAGAGCGGGAACGGCTCTGATGCTGCCACCGCTTGCGCCAAGATTCGTGCAAACTTATTTTAATTCCAATAAATGGTATTCTGCATTCAAAAATACACAGTAATTAGCACAGATCTCAGAAAAATACAAATAAATAGTCGTTGGAATCGTGAGATCGAGACGGTGCTAGGAAAAATATAAAAATGCAGAAATACTCAATATAATTCGTGTTTTGTGCACAAATAATGTGATTTCTCTAATAAATAATGGTGTACAAAATATGCACATATTAGAGAGCAATTAAGTATTATATAGGCACATCATAGGACTAATTAGGGGGTTAAATACGCAATATTCAACCCGAATCATCCCACGTTCGAGTGAAGTGGACTCAACGGTCGACTGGCCATTGGGCTTTGACTGAGTCGATATCAGGCTTTTTTGGTGGGCCTTGTGGACCTTAGTCATCTGTCGATCGAGTTGTCTCGAATACCGGCCCAATGGTTCAACAGTGTCAATTAAGGATTGAGCTTGCAGATGGAGTTTGACATCCAACTGCCAACAGAGGTAGTTCTTTGCATATGCTTTCAGAAATCAACACTTGCCCAAAGTCCAAAATATACAGCTCCTTTTACATAAATGAAAAAGAAAGTACAACTTTGGAGCCACGTGGGCCCCATAGAGCTTTTTCTTCATCTGGGGTTGCCTCCATCTCCATGGAAATGACCATTGGTCTTTGGCATTACATAATATTCCTCACTACAATTTCTCTCAAAAAGAAAAGAAAAGTGCGGGAAAAATAAATTTGGTACTTAAAAGGCCGATCCATTACCACAATATAGTAATTCATCCAAATTTGTGCTCAGACACATTTTCATGATATTGAATCACATATCACAGATATTATGATTCACATGATATATAAATACAAATATTTTAAGCTTAATAATTAATTAGACCACATGACGACGTCATACACTGTTAGGTTAGGTAACTAACGACAGAGCGATCGCATGATCTTCATAATTAGTAAGCGAATGCTTACGAAAGTATACATAAAATTATCCCAGAACTCATGACAGATATCATATGATATGAATCATATTAATTTGATCCTAAAATAGGCATCATAAATGAATAATATGATGGAATTTAATTATGAGCATGTGGTCTAGTTCAGGAAAAAAATAAAAGTTATACTATGCCCCTAAATTATTTATAAGAATTTTCTTCTTCCATCCCCCATTTTTTCTTTTATTTTCTCCTTAATTTCCCCCGTTCTTTTTATCTCTTTTTTGTTTTTAGGGCCGAGGCTCACAACAAAAGATGCATGCTTCGGCTCAACTGCCCCTTTATCCCTCCTTTTTTGCTAGAGCTGATGCCTGCAGCAGTGCTACGGGCTTTAGCCCGCTGGACTGGCCGACCCACATTTTTTGGCACGCGGACTTCGTAGCTGCGGGCTTCGGCTCGCAGCCATATTTCCCTTCTGTTTTTGATTTTTTTAGGCCGAGGCCCACATCAAAAGCTGCGGGCTTCGACCCGATGGGAAATAGAATTTTTTGCATTTTTGTTTTTGCGCCAGAGGCACATTAGGGGGCTCGGTGATTATGGCAGTCGCTCCTGGCAGCAGTAGATCGCTTGGGGGTTGATGGGGCGCCACCGCCGTTGGGTGGCAGTGGGATGCCGGCGGATATCGACGAGGGATTTTATTTTTGTTTGTCTTTTTTGAAGACCCTTATTAGGGTTTTTCGTCGCCTTTTGTGGCGGCGTGCCACAACTGCAGTGATGGCAGCGGGGCCAGTGGGTTGGGGGGAGGGTGTGGGGGGATTACCGGCAGAGAAGGTACCGCCGGCCGGCATATCATGAAAATAATTTTTTTTTTGTTACGGCCATAAGGGTCAGCAACCATTGGTCGCCGACATTTTCCCTCTAGGGTTGGGCTTGAGGTCGGTGGCTGTCGCCCAAGGGTCGGCTGCCAGATTCCGCCTCCCTTCCCCTCAAAATTGTTTGTTTGTTGTTGTTTTTGTTGTTGTTCGATCTAGGATATAATTATTTGACAGATATTATCATGATAAATTTTTTTTGGGTTTTTAGTTATACCTCAAGATCGAAGAAGACGGCCTTGTGGCTTTGATTTCTCGGTCGTGCACGGGCAATCATTCGTCGTCCTTCAAAGCTTTCGCAATGTCGGGCCCTTTCTCACAGGAAGAGCGTGCTGATAATGTATTGTGAAGTGCTTTCTGGGGGAGACCTCATGCCTTTATTTATATAGGAATATGAAGAGTTCATACAATGGTATGACCCAATATTTGAGTAGGATAGAAACTCCTAATTCTACAAGATGACGTATTCATGGTTTTTTTGGATTACTTTATTCTATGTGATATCCAATTAACATATAACTCCCTCAAAACCAATTTTATTTTAAAGACGTTAAATTATGTAATAATTACAAGAGTATGAAAAAAATATACCAACACATCACATGTATTTTGCACGAACCCAGAAGATTAAGTCATCTTTAACAATGGTATAACAACAACAAATCATGCTTCACATTGCACTTGTGCCCTTAACAAAAATCGTTATAATTACTCGGTTATATCTACTGGTAGGGTCTTATATAATAAATTAGCGTGTAAAGTTTTCCAACTCACGCCATGTGGAGCTTGAAATTCCTCACGAGACTCTGCCCTCCATAACTTAGGATTCCCAGGTTGGTTGTTTTAAGAGAACTTTGACCCGTACATCACACTGTTCTCCATTCCCAACCAACTCCCCTGTTTGAACCATTCGTTGGCCATGCATTTCTTCACCCCCGTTGACCTCGACCCTCATGTTATTTTAACCCAAAAAGATGAATTTAGGAACTTGACGAGTTTTAAGATTTCGGAATTCGGAAAATATTCAAAAAAAAATTGGAATTTGTTTCAATGTGGTTTTGAATGTGATAATTTAATAAAGAAAATAATGGATTGCTTATGGCATATGAGATTTATCACTTGAATGTTACGACATAATGACATGTCGCGTTTTCTTACATAATGTAACGGAATAGCACATGTCACGTCGTTCTATATAAAAAAAGTAGAAATAACACGTGCACATAGTGCACGGCTCAAAAAAAACCACCAATAGGATGCTGTGTATGCGCACAAATGAAAAGAAGTGAGAACTGTGGGTGTGTGTCGGTATCGTTGGAGGCAAAAGGGGGTAAAGAAGAAAAAAAAGTGTCAGGGGGCAGAAGGAGGAAAAGCAGGGACCAAAGAGGAAGAAAACCACCAAAACTCATCCCCAAAACAAAGACCAAAACCCCACCCAAACCCCCACCCCCACATTGTGATCTACCTAGGTTTGTTCAGACATCTTGTGACTGGGACAATCCTAGGTGGACATCCCTCATTTGTATAATAGACCAGAAATAATCCGTGCATAGAGTGCACGACGAAGAAAAACCACACCCAGAGGATGCGGTGAACACTCGGAACCGAAAAAGAGCGAAAAGAGTTTGTGTGTGTGGCGGTATCGTCGGGAGGGGGGTGGTAAAAGGTGAAAAGCATGGGTTCAAAGCACAAAAAACACTTGTGGGGGCTAATGCAATTATGTAAATAGATTAGAGAGGGATGGGTTTGTGTGGGCACATGAAAAGGGGATGGCTTGAATGTAATTAAGGCAAAAAGCACGATCCATTGTTTTGGTTCAACACCAACACACCTCAAAACACACACACTCCAACACCCACTTCATAGAGGCCCTACATTGCTCATGTGGCATATACATGGCCAATCCTTTGTCCGAGTCAACTTGTGACTGGGACAAAGGCCTGCATTTGTATAATAGATAAATTATATGTTATGTGTTATTCTTTTTATAAATTAAATCCAGGAAAATATATTTAAATTTTATTTAACACAAAACATTTAAACTTATCCAATTCAGTGCCGAAATACAAAATAGTGCTCAGCTTGGGACACATGTGCATTGCTCTGCCAAATGTCAAGCAACATTTCAACAAATATCTATGATGATTAAATAATGTAGATGACGATAGTGTGGCCCGGCTAAGCTGGATAAATGGGACTTATTGCAATTCATCGACACTCCTCGAAGATCGAATGACCTCGGCTTAAGGGGTTGGCACGACTAAAACCCGATAGCAGTCAGCAAGGACAACCTCCACGAGGTCGATCCAATCAGCAGCACAGTTCCACAAGGACGACCTCCACGAGGTCGGCTCCCTCAACAACACAACTTTGCAATGATGACCTCGTTGAGGTCGGCTCTTTTAGTAGCACAGCTCCATAAGGATGACCACCACGCCATCAGCTCCTTCAGCAGTGCAGCTCTACAAGGACGTCATCCACAAGGTCGGCTCCTTCAGCAGCACAACTCTATCAGGACGAACTCCACGAGATCATGCGCTCAATGGTGGCCCTCTACGAGGACGACCTCGCTTCCTAAGGTTGGATCCTTGCCAGTAGACTCCTATAGGGATGACCTCAATATTTGAGGTCGATCCCTTCAACTTTATGGCCTGAGCACTTTCCTTGCAAGATCAGCCCATGCGACCACATCGGCACGATCTGAGGCGAATGTGCCACATTTCTCTAAGCCGTTACCAACGAATCCATCTAACATGACTGCAAACGGCCAGCTTTATCAGAGGAACGCGTGCCTCGCTTTATCAGAGGGGCGAGTGGTCATCTTTATTAGGGGACATGGTTATGGCATGCTGCACAGATCTCTACAAATCTGCTGACAAGTTTATTACAACAGAAAGTAGGGAATCTGTCGACATGGCGTAATCGTTCCCTAATCATACAAAAACAACAGAGAGTCTCCCTCATCAGGTATATCTGAATCAAGCCCTAAAATCTGTACACACTTAGGCAATTATCCTTCTAATTCCTTCAGTTTGATACCGACTTAAGCATCGGAGTCGAATTGGAGGGCCATCCCTTCTGTTTCCTCTGACGCATTTTCTCTCCGTTTCAAGCAGCGGCAAAGGAGTTTCTCTTGGCCAAACAAAATACTGTAAGGGCTCTCTATTGCATAATACTCACCCCAGCAGTCTGATCCAACCTCAGCAAGATTCTAGGCATCAACAATTGGTGCTAGAAAAAGGGCCTTAAGATAACTCTTGTTGCATAGGCTCTCATTCCAGCAACCTCGTTCGCATATCCATCATCATTGTCTTCTTCGTCTTTCATCCTCTTCATCATCTTCTTCTTCAACATCTTTTCCAGCATCTTCTTCTTCGATGGAGAAAGTCATGAAAGTTGTGGGAGGCAAGCCCAGCAGTGCGCCTGAAATTCATACTACGAAGGACAGTAACCTTGCTGGTAGCCCATTTCCATAAGCCTTAGCCCCTCTTGTAGCGGCTCATGCCACTCCCACAGTGGCCGACTTCTAGACCCTCTTAGCAAAATTCCACAAGATGCAATAGGATCAGGCCCGTCAGGACAAGAACAATGAATTCTTGCAAGAGATGGTCCTCGACCTAATTTGAACAAAGTCCAATGCTCCCCCGATGGGATCCAGCCAAGAGGTACATCCCCCCAAATAGGAGAATGAACATGTAGTAATTGAGGAAGTCAGTGAGATACAGAGCTTCAACAGCGACCAAAAGTTAGGGGCAATGATTGCGAGCCTCTTAGTGGCAGGGCGAAGCCTTCTGCAAGCTGACATACCAAAATCCCATCGCCCATAACAAGCATTGATATCTACGCTTACCTGCAAGAAAAGAAAGGCAGCAAGCTCGATGTTCGACAGAAGACCATGGAAAGGCAAGCAACTCAATCTCCCTCTGCAAACGAACAGATTATCGACATGTAGTGGTAGATTGATCAGCTCAAGCAACGAGGTGTTGATCCTCCCAAATGTTGGATATTGAGTCACCACATATAGTTTTGATGATGAGCAAACATGTCATCTAACACATGAGTGCAGGAATACAAAGCAAATCTGTTAAGTCATTGGGCTGGCACTCGAGGAAGGGAAAAGATAGTCGCCAAAAAGCTTATGAAGATAGCATCAGGGCCTACTTAGCCAACGAGACTCATGAAGAATGTTATCCGTTAACCTAGTCAAAGCCCGCATGCCATTTGCCCGTTGAGGTTCTGTTGCATAAGGAGGAGGTTGATAATGGGTTCATAAATGGCGGGAGGAGTGGACAACGGTTATGCCTATTTATAAGGAATGATCGTGTCACCATAATTGGTGACCGTTGTTCCCCAACGTCACTAAACAGACACTTCGGTCTATAAATAAAGTCGAGACAAACAGATGAAATGACAGACTCCCAAGGTATGAAAGACCTGATACTCTGACATATTGTTCTTCTTCCACTCTTATAATTCTTCCACCAAAAATCTTGCGGTGACTGACTCGAGAAGAGCCTTCGTGGGTCGATCTTGACAGCCCCAAGCCTGTTTTAAGTCCCGTTCTAAGTAAGCATCGGAGGGGATTTGGATTGGATCCTAGATCCGACCCCCTGACGACTGCCTGTGGTGCATGTTGTTCAAGGCACGACCCAGCAGTTAGGTCGAACGGTCGTCCCAACCAATCGTAAGATCGGGCGAGCTCCAGCTGTATGCTCGCTGCTCGACCCTCATCGACCTTTGTTCTTCCAACCGATGGTCACACTTCACCAGCTGATGAGGCACCAGCTCAATAAAGGAGTCCACGTCAGCCCCATCTAGAGTTGACCGGAACCCATCTGTCAACAGTTGGCACCATCTGTGGGAGCATCAGTCAACATCCCGAGGCAACCAAAGCCATGTCGACTGGACCCAACAACACTGGACTAATCCTTGGTCTGAACAAGAACACATTAAACAGGGCACTATGATCGCCTGTGAACTAACTCCTAGAACTCACCTAGCAATGGCACGAACACCAAGTGCTAAATGTATCCCAAATGCGAATCCCCGACACTTTACGCAAGCGTACAGTGTCAAGTAATAGTATAAAAGATATCGATCCTACAAGGAAGATAGGAATGTTATTGTCTTGGTTTATTTTTAAATCTCAGAATATAGGTAGCAGTCGGTTTTGAAAGATTGTTTGTTTAGGATTTGGACAATTAATAAAGACTAGCGCTTTAGGACTCACCACTAGGATCGTCGGGCGTTGATGCGTGGTTAAGACTCTTACGTTGCATTGGTTTTATAGGGATTATTGCATCCAAGATGTGGAATTCTTGGTTCTAAGCACCATGAATCTAACGTATCACATTAACCTGTAGGCGCACAGGACACGTGCATTAAGAATAGACAATATTCACGCCACTCTCATGGACGGAATGTTCTCGGCTCACGCCACTCTCGTGGGTTAGAGCTTCGATGTATTTTGGTGGCTCTCATTGATGCAATGGTGGTAGCCGTCAATTAGTAAAATAGTTCGTCGGTGGATCCCATCAAGACACGAGCCGGGCATGGTCACGAGTCCCAATTGAATCCACTAACTTCCTAATTAAGCCTGTATGATACTCCTTAAGCCAATCGATTCCACCTACCGTGGGCATGATCTCAGTACGAGTTCTCCTACAAACTTTGCAAGATCAACCAAAATACTTCCTTTTTATTCCAACACAACCTAAAAATCCTAACTTTGCATCTCAATCCTAAAATCCATGGGCTAATCCATTAGCTCTAGATAGAACTACTCACGCATCATAGAAATAACGACAAAATATTCAATAGATGCAATGAAATTCATTATAGCAATGGAAAACATCAAAAACAATAGAAAGTGTAGAGAATTGTACCAATGCGTCAAGAAGCAATAGTAATCCAAAGAGAATTAAGAACACAAGATTCCTTGCACGAAATAGCAACAAAAATCCCAGCTTTGCTTCATACAAAATAGCGACGGCACAAGTTCTCAAAAACCTAATTAAAACTAAACTAAGAGTTTCTCTAAAGTTCCCTCTAACGTCCTTAAATACAAAGGGGGAAGATCCCAAAAAATCTCAGAAAATCTGGGCACTTGGGCCCACAAACTAGGCCGGTCGCGTTGGCTACTCGACCGAGTAGAGGAGCCTGCTCGGTCGAGTCAGCTATAGGCTCCCCTTGCAGCAGCTTCTGCGTCTGGCGGATACGAGCTACTCGGTCGAGTAGCCCCCCTACTCGGTCGAGCTACAACAGATCCAAACTTCCTCTAAAACACCGCTATGTTTCTTTTCGACTTGAGTCGAGTAGGAGAGCTGCTCGGTCGAGCTGCTTTACTTCTTGGTCGAGCTGGTATGCCTTGGAGAGAAGCTCAAAATCTTCACTATTTGGTGCGACTCGGGTCGAGTCGGATGTTTTCTCAGTCGAGTAGGTCTAAGTTGTTTCCTGTGCAATTTTAGCGTGTCAACTCTGCCGAGTAGCTGATGCTACTCGGACGAGTCACCTGGGAAACTGATCTCAACTTTGCCATTTTCTCGTTCTCTTCTCCTCCTCTCCTCCAATCTTCTTACATTCCTCGACGAACTCTCATGGAGCCTTGCCAATGACGTCTCTAACGTGTCGGATGTGTCCATGTCCCAAAATAGCTCCAAGTCGCTCCAAAACTTTTGAAAATCCAAAAAGCCATACAAACCTCGAATATGGCATTAGAAGCACGATAATATATGAAAATATGGATTTTAAAGGTGAATATGACATGAAATGATGTGGTAAAAACATGTAAAATGTGGACACATTAAAATCCCCCAAGCTTGTATTTCTCTAAGGTGCTTTTTCCTTGGTTCCTTCTCCTTCTTTTCATCGTTTGTCGCGCTCTCCTCATTATTCAACCTATAGAAGGGGGAACTCATCAAATTTTTATGTTTTTGTATTTTCTTAGAATTAAAAACGTATTTATTCTTTTTGAATAAGAAAAGAAAAACAAAAGGAAAAATGAAAGCTAAGGGATAGAAAATCGGGTTGCCTCCCGATAAGCGCTTGTTTTTAGTCGTAAGCTCGACTCCCTCAAGATTTTCAACGAATGATGTTGGGCACGTGCAAAATACGCCCGTCATGCTTTCCAATAATCTCGTGCGGTGCTATTTGGTGCACCTCTTAATGTCGGCCCTCTGCGGCCAACGAGATAGTAGCCTCCGATTCTTGATGGTGTAAGTGTATGTCCGGGGGCTCCTCGTCAAGGACTCGTAGATAGGCGGCCACCGCTTTGTTGTATACGCCGTCGCCATCGTCGTCCAAGCTTATCTTCATCGGATCCTTGGTAATCTCCTCAAGGTATGCTCATGTGTAGCCTCGTCCTCCAAGAGATCAAGGTAATTAGCGTCTTTCGGCGGTGGGTGTTTCCTCATGGGCTTTTGCAAGCGGAATTGGACATCGATATTTCCCACGTTCAGAGATAGCATCCCCTCGCGAACGTCAATCAAGACACCGGCTGTCGCCATGAATGGACGACCTAAAATGATCGGCAAACTACCTTTCTCCGGCATGTCCATAATAACAAAATCTATCGGCATGCATAGCCCCTGTGGAATTTGAAGGATGATGTTGCGTGCGATGCCTACCGGATATGTAATAGAGTGGTCTACCAATTCAATGCTTATATCGGTAGGCTCAAGTTCCATCCCGGTATTTAGCCTCTGAAAAATGGAGAGCGGCATCAAACTAATGCTCACTCCCAAATCGATCAACGCTCTGCTAATAAGTGTGCCGCCAATGGAGTACGGCACTGTGAAACTCCCAGGATCTGGAAAATTCTTCGATATGTGGTTCTTAATAACTAAGGTGCAATTGTTTAAGAGCTTCACCTCCTCTTGCTTACGCTTCTCCGTAATGAGATCCTTTAAGAATTTTGCGTATGTAGGGATTTCAGTGATAGCATCCATAAACAGGATGTTCAGTTGTATACCCTTGAGGAGCTCGAAGAACTTTGTGTATTTCTTCTCCATCTTGGCTAGTGCCAACCTTTGGGGATATGGAGATGGAGGTCAGCTCGCTTTGTCTTTGGCGGCATCCTTTGGAATATGATTGTTGGAAGTAGTAGTAACATCCGTCGGCACCGTAACGCTAGTATGTGAAGTAGATGGCGAAGTCCCCTTTTCTTCAATAGCATGAGGCTCCTCTGTAGCCTTTTCCATTTCATTTTCAACGATAGTATCATCTCCATCTTGAGCATAAGTAGACGGCTTTCGGCTCAAATTTCTAGAAATCGACAACATGACAGTGTCGATGGTCTTTCCTCCTCTCGTGGTAACTGGAACACTGCATTTGCTTGGGCCCTAGGATTGGGCTTCGGCTGAGAAGGCAATATCCCTTGCATCTTCATAAATTGTGACATTTGGCCTTTAAGCTCATCGATGGAATCATTGATAGACTTGAAACGGGCGGAATACTCTGCATATATCTTAGATTGCCCACTCATGAAAGTGTCCAATGCAGCCTCAAGATTGGGCTTTGGATCCGTCAGTGCATATTGTTGTTGTTGACGATAATTGTATCACGGTGGTCTGTAAGGCCCAGATGGCCTAAACCCATATTATTGCGGAGCCGGTCCTTGTTGCTGAGGAGGTGGTGGAGGTCTCTGCTGCTGAGGAGGTTGCAATCCTCCATTGGGGTTGCCATAAGAAAATCCGGGATGATTTCTCGCCACCGGATGTTGCCATTGATTCCTTCCCTCTCCAGCTACAAAGTGCACCTGCTCAGTTTGCATGTCTCCTCCATCATAAGGTCCTTCATTTGGAGCATAGCCTTGCTCCACATAGCCTTCATGCGTGGGATAAGCTGGAGCTCTAGAGGTGGTTAGGATGGCATCCAACCTCTGTTCAATCCTCGCTACCTGTTTACAAAGAGTTTTAATTGAGCTATCAAGATGGGCAGCAATTTTTACCTCGGGAGCTTTAGTATATGAGCGTTCGTCACCCCACTGCTGAGTATTCGCAGCCATTTATTCCAGCAAAGATAAAGCTTCATCGGATGGCTTATACAAGAGATCTCCTTGAGCGGAGGCGTCAATAATCATTTTCGTGCTTGGTTGAAGCCCAATGTAGAAGCTCTGAATAAGGTCCCACTCTACGACTCCATTGTACAGACATTGATGATGTAATTCTTTAAATCTCTCCCAAGCCCCGTATAGTGACTCCTGCGGAAGTTGCTTAAAGTTTGAGATCACTCCTTGAATCCTCACCGTTTTGGACTGTGGATAGAACTTGTTCACAAAGGCAGTAGCCAATTGCTTCCAAGTCGTGAATGCATTAGAAGGATGCACTCGCAACCAATAGGAGGCCTTGTCCCTCATAGTGAATGGGAATAGCCTAAGCTTGATAGCATATTCACTCGTGTACTTAGCATGGAACGTGTCGCACTTCGCCAAAAACGTGTCGATATGGTTGGTTGGGTTTTCGTGAGGATAACCGTGAAAGGGATCCTGCTGCATGAGATTTATCAACCCAGTCTTCAGCTCAAAACTACCTACCGCCAGCTGCAGCCTCAAGATGGAAGACGCTCCAGTAAAGTTCGGCTTGATATAGTCCATTATGGACCCTTTGCGTGGAGAAGCATTTCCCTCTACCATTGTATCTATAGGAGTTTGACTCCTTTTCTCTGCTCTGAGCTTTCTTACAGTCCTTTCGATCTCGGTGTCAAATAATAATTCTCTGTCAAGACTCACAAGGCGAGTGTTCATGCACAACAAGACTCAGAAAAATACCGTCAGTAG
Organism: Scilla litardierei; assembly: GCA_030789695.1. Taxonomy (NCBI): domain Eukaryota; kingdom Viridiplantae; phylum Streptophyta; class Magnoliopsida; order Asparagales; family Asparagaceae; genus Scilla; species Scilla litardierei. Next base: position 52,396,712 of record CM061133.1, read on the forward strand.
CAAAGTGATAAAAGAATAAAAAGTAAGGAAAGTTAAGAGATGATAAGATTTGCTAACAAATTCTTTAATAGAAAAATAATCCAAGTAACACTGTTACCTTTCCCGATAACTGCGCCAAAAACTTGGTCGTCCGTGAACTCACACCTAGAACTCACCTAGCAATGGCACGAACACCAAGTGCTAAATGTATCCCAAATGCGAATCCCCGACACTTTTTGCAAGCGTATGGTGTCAAGTAATAGTATAAAAGATATCGATCCCACAGGAAAGGTAGGAATGTTGTTGTCTTGGATTATTTTTAAATCTCAGAATATAGGTAGCAGTCGGTTTCGAAAGATTGTTTGTTTAGGATTTGGACAATTAATAAAGACTAGGGCTTTAGGACTCACCACTAGGATCATCGGATATCGATACTTGGTTGAGACTCTTACGTTGCATTGGTTTTATATGGATTATCGCATCCAAGATGTGGAATTCTTGGTTCTAAGCACCATGAATCTAACGTATCGCATTAACCCGTAGGCGCACACGACACGTGCATTAGGAATTGACAATATTCACGCCACTCTCGTGGACGGCATGTTCTCAGCTCATGCACTCTCGTGGATTAGAGCTTTGATGTATTTTGGTGGCTCTCATTGACGGATGGCGGTAGCCGTCAATTAGTAATATAGTTCGTCGGTGGATGCCATCAAGACACGAGCCGGGCATGGTCACGAGTCCCAATTGAATCCACTAACTCCATAATTAAGCCTATAGGATATTCCTTAAGCCAATTGATTCCATCTATCATGGGCACAATCTCAGTACGAGTTCTTCTACAAACTTTGTAAGATCAACCAAAATACTTCCCTTTTATTTCATCACAACCTAAAAATCCTAACTTTGCATCTCAATCCTAAAATCCATGGGCTAATCCATTAGTCATAGATAGAACTACTCACGCATCATAGAAATAACGACAAAATATTCAATTGATGCAATGGAATTCATCATAGCAATGGAAAACATCAAAAACAATAGAAAGTGTAGAGAATTGTTACCAATGCATCGATAAGCAATAACAATCCAAAGAGAATTAAGAAGACAAGATTCCTTGCGTGAAATTACAATAAAAATCCAAGCTTTGCTTCATACAAATGCGATGGCATGCGTTCTCAAAAACCTAATTAAAACTAAACTAAGAGTTTCTATAAAGTTCCGTCTCTAGAAATAAAGCTAAAATGTCCTTAAATACATAGGGGAAAGATCCCAAAAAAATGTCAGAAAATCTGGGCACTTGGGCACACAAACTAGGCTGGTCGCATCGGCTACTCGACCGAGTACAGGAGCCTGCTTGGTCGAGTCAGCTACAGGCTCCCCTTGCTGCAACTTCTTGCATCTGGTGGATACAGGCTACTCGGTCGAGTAGCCCCTACTAGGTCGAGTTACAGTAGATCCAAACTTCCTCCAAAACTCCGCTCTGTTTCTTTTCGACTCGGGTCGAGTAGGTGAGTACTCGGTCGAGTTGCTTTGCTGCTTGGTCGAGCTGTGATGCCTTGGAGAGAAGCTCAAAATCTTCATTTGTTTGGTGTGACTCGGGTCGAGTCGGATGTCTGCTCGGTCGAGTATGTCTGAGCCGTTTCCTGTGCGATTTCAGCGTGTCAGCTCGACCGAGTAGCCGATGCTACTCGGTCGAGTCACATGGGAAACTGATCTCAACTTTGCCATTTTCTCGTTATCTTCTCCTCCTCTCCTCCAATCTTCTTCTATTCCTCAGCGAACTCTCATGGAGCCTTGTCAATGATGTCTCTGACGTGTCGGATGTGTCCATGTCCTAAAATAGCTCCAATTCGATCCAAAACTCCTAAAAAACCAAAAAGCTATACAAAACGCGAATATGGCGTTAGAAGCACGATAATATATGAAAATATGGAATTTGGAGGCGAATATGACATGAAATGATGCGGTAAAAACATGTAAAATATGGACACATCAAAATCCCCCAAGCTTACCTCTTACTCGTCCTCAAGGAAGACGAATACGATGCTCACCGGGCGATAAAAATAAAGAAATAGAAAAGGAAAGGAAAATGGAGGGGAGTGCTAGAGTATTCGGTCAGATCTCAAGCCAAAGCGACATATCACAATGCTTCGAAAGCGGATCACATGCTCATCAGAATTTCATATCTTAGCTGAACATATTACTTGCAAGTATTTAAGACCAAAGGAAGGGATTCTCTAAATTCATGCGATCTATTCATATCTACATCATGCAATTCAGAGAGTTTAGTATAAACATGTTGGCGACGCACTTTTCAATCAATAGAAATAAATGAAGCATATAAGAGTCACACCAAGCATGCAATAGAGAATAGAATAAAGATCATGGCATTCATAAATTCATCTCAATTCATGAAAAAACTTCTTAGCTAATATATTTCGCAAAGTCTGAGCATTATCAAATATCCCCAAATGTGCACAACTCCACTCTAATGGCGTACTCACTCGTATAATCAAATGGATTCATACCCCCAAGCTTAGCTTGAGGCATCGCATCTAAGGAATAATAAAGGAATTTTGTGGCTTTTCCCCAAGTATTTTTGTAGCTTCAAGTAATATGATATAGGAAGTATTTTTTTCTTTTCTTCTTTTTTTCTTTCTTTTTTTTGAAGGAGCAATAGGATATACATTTATTTTGGCTCCTTTTGGCTTTTTTGGCTTTTTGAAGCTAACTTTTTCTTTTGGGATTTTTGGGGATAGGATGCGGTATATGTAGCTGAATACGGGGGTGAGCCCAAGTGACATATAGAGAATAATAAGATATGTGAAGAAGGAAATAATTTAATCACTCAGTTCACTTATAAGATGTGCACAATGGTTCAATAATATAATACTAACTCATAAGCAAGCATAGATATTTTCATTTATTTCAACGAATATTGAAGTCATGCGGTAATGCATACAATCATAGTAGGCATGCAACAGACGGTGAAAAAGACAACGAAACATATGCTTCAAATATTCTAAAGATGCAAGAATCTCGGTGCATATCCAACATGAGCATACAAAATACTACTGCATACATTCAGTTTCAATTCATTTCATGCATTCATATCGAGAAATCGTCAACAGAACATATATGCAAGCATATGAATAGTGAGAACTGAAATACTTTAAGTATCATGGCAAAAGTAATAAGCATCGTGATAGTTACCAAGGCTAAGAGAGATATCATCATATGGAATATATCTAGCAAAGGGGAAAAGAAAAGCGGAGAAAGTAAAATAAAAGCAAGCATGCAAGCATACCAAATATGGAAAATATGATGCTAAAACTATGGAACGGTGAAAAAGTGGTGGAAAATAAAAATAAGAAGGGTGTAAGATGAAAGAAAACGGAAAAAAATTGAAAATAAAAGCGATAGCGCTCATCCCCAAACTAAACATAGAAGTGTCCTCACTGCTGAGAACACGCTGGCAAGTATGGAAAATGAGGCTAAGGTGGACGGATGGTAAATAAAAGAAAATAAAAAACGAAATTATGCGAACAATAAAAGAAAAAGTGCATGTCCTAATGCCTAATGCACAAAAATATGAACAGGCAGGCATATGATGCAAATGATGTCATGATGCAGGTAGAAATGCAAAATGATGGAATATATACATGCGGTGCAAAAATGTCATCCCCCAAGCTATGCAAGGTCAGGGCCCCGAAGAGACAAATGTGCACAAAAAGATCGGGGTGACAGGAGCAAAAATAGTGGAAAAATCAAGCATCGGCATCATCCTCTGGGGGTGATGATGGGTCCGACTGCTGGGGACCAGAAATAGGAACATCCGGCATAGAATATGAAGGCTCGACTGGTGTGTCGGTCGGTGAAGCAACAAAAGAGACAACAGGCTCAGACAGAGGTGCAACAGCTAGAGTGTCGACAGGTGTGAAAACGTGTGTGTCGACAACGGAAGTCTCCAACTGAGGTGCAATCGGCTCAAGGGTAGAAGTGACAGGCCCTGCAGAAGCCTGAGAGTGGGACACAATGAGCGGTGCAGGAGGTGTAGAAGGGACAGGGTCTGGCCTGGAAGGAGAGGCTGGTGCAAGTATGACAGTGGGTGCACGCTGATACCTAAGAATGTCAAGAATGGCTGTGGGGCCCCGCTCCACGGACTGTCGAAAAGTGGAGAGTGAGTCTAAGAGGGTGTCAAAGGCACGCCTCAGGGTGACGAACTCGTGCTCCATTGTGGAAAGACGTGCATCCGTGGTGCAGGAGCTAAGGGGTGGGTGATACAAGAGGATTTTGCCCTGCTAGGGAGATATCCTCGCAGACCTGTGATGCAATGCCAAAACTGCTCGGCATCGAATGTGGTGGTCTCGAAGTCTGGGGAGAAAGCGAGTGTGCGATCGAGGATGGAGGGGAAGTGGAAGTGGGCATAGATCATGGCGTATGTGACCACTACGCCGTGTTCAAGCAGTCGGAAGCTAATGCCATCACCCGTCGGGGTGACGACAATAGAGCTCAACGGCTCAAGTGTGAGGCGTGCGTAGGTGCGGGCTTGGATGGCTAGCAGGCGGTCAAAACCAATGACCTGGTAAAGCCTGTGGACACCTTGCAGGATTCCAAGGCACTGTAGGGTGGGGATGTGAGCGAAGAGGGTGGGGACGATGGTGTGGTGGGACATGGCCAGGAAACGCTCGCGGTGAGCATCGTCCCTGAAGACGATATCGTACGTCCTCAGGGTGGCCGGTGGTGGAACGGGACGGGGTGGAGGAGCAGTGGTGGGGATGGGAGGAGAGGGTGGGTGGGTGGTGTGGGGTGCCTCTATGGCTAGAGGCACGGGTGTGGTGGATCGTGACGAACCGGACGAGGACGATGCATCGTCCAAGTACAGCTCGGGTGAGGGTGAAGGTGAACGTCGTGGGTGTCGTGCAGGCCAGGAAGAGGAGGGACCAGAGGTGGCCTTCCTCTTCGTCGGCTGAGGCTTCCTCGGCCTAAGGCGAGGAGGCATCGTGCAAATGTGCTAGCTACGAGTATACCAAAATCGAGCGTAGCTGTGAAAGCGGAAGAGAAATGCACGTGCGAAGTCTGAATCCAGGCGATCCCCCAAGCTGATCCAAACCCAGCTCCTCGGATCCACGAAGTAACTCCAAGTGTACCTGCAATAGGATATGAAAATAAGATTGGGCATTTGCGAAAATAATCCGGTTTGAAGATCAAAAATTGGAAGAATTAGGGCAGGGGGTGATTCGAATATAGGGGGATGGGGGTGGAGAGAGATGAAGAAGATGGGGGAAGGGGGGCTACTCGGCCCAAGCACAGGGGGCATGCTCGGGCGGCTGCTCAGGCGGTGGCTTAGGGGCCCATCTCTGGCGAGTTATCGGAGCAATGGGGGCGGCTGCTGGGTTTTTTTAGGGGGCAGAAAGAGGGTCACGGGTGGGTAGATGGGAGGCACCGACGGCGCTGGGTAGCGCCCACAGGCTGCTCCGACGAGGTGCCAGAGCTATATGGTGTTGGGGGGATATTGGGGTAAGAGAGGCAGATGGTGGGGTGGGTGTGAGAGAGAGAGAGAGAGAGAGAGAGAGAGAGAGAGAGAGAGAGATGAAAGGGGAGGGGGCATCTCCGGTGTTGCTTCGACGGATCGCCAGAGCTAGGGCGTCGGGGCGCGATTTGGAGATAGGGAGAGGTGGGGGAGAGAGAGAGAGAGAGAGAGAGAGAGAGAGAGAGAGAGAGAGAGAGAGATAGATAGGGAGAGAGGAATAGAGAGAGGAGAGGGGTGGCAAGGCGGACCGAGTGTAGCGGCGTCGGGCGGTGCTCGAGCGGAGGGAGAGGCGGCAGTGGAGTGAGGTTGAGTAGGTTAGGGTTTGGGGGAGAGCTTGGGGATTTTTGGGGGTAATTTCTATTAGGGATAGGTTTAGGCCGAGTCAAATTCGAGTGTATATAGGCCGAGTCAGATTCGAGTGTATATAGACTGAGTCAAGCTCGGTGTGAATGTTGGCCCTAACCGATTAAGTTGCTGCTCGGGTCAAGCAGCGATAGCTGCTCGGGTTAAGCAGCGATAACTGCTCGGGCTGAGCAGAAAAGAATATAAAAATCTAAAATCAAACTCAGAAATTGCGCCCTAGTACTCGACCGAGCTGAATTAAAACAGAGTGATGTTCTCAGCTCTCTATTGCTCTCCCTGCAGCTCGGCCGAGTAGGGTAGCTACTCGGTCGAGTCCATTAAGCTTTTCAGAGCGCCTTTTTAGCACTTTTAGGACTCTCCCTGTAGCTCGACAAAGTAGGGTAGCTACTCGGTCAAGTCGAATTAGAAACAGAGTGCTCTTTTTCGACCTTTTTGGGCTCTGTCTGTATCTCGACCGAGTAGGGGCTAATCGATCGAGTCACAATTAATTTCTAGAGCCACCTTTTGCCTTCTTCTCCAGCTTTCTGCAGCTCGTACTGTAGCTCGACCGAGTAGGGGCTACTCAGCCGAGTCGCAATTAACTTCCAGAGCCTGTTTTTGCCTGTTTTCTCCAATTCCCTGCAGCTCGGCCGAGTAGGGTAGCTACTCGGCCGAGTTGCCTGTAACTTTTTCCCAAGCTTGTATTTCTCTAAGGTGCTCTTTCCTTGGTTCATTCTCCTTCTTTTCATCGTTTGTCGCGCTCTCCTCATTGTTTAACCTGTAGAAGGGGGGAACTCATCAAATTTTTATGTTTTTGTATTTTCTTAGAATTAAAAATGTATTTATTTTGTTTTTGAATAAGAAAAGAAAAACAAAAATAAAAATGAAAGCTAAGTGAAGGAAAGTCAGGTTGCCTCCCGATAAACGCTTGTTTTAAGTCGTAAGCTCGACTCCCTCAAGATTTTCAACGAATGATGTTGGGCGCATGCAAAATATGCCCATCAAACTTTCCAATAATCCCGTGTGGTGCTATTTGACGCGCCTCTTCATGTCGGCCCTCAGTGGCCAAGGAGATAGTTGTGGGATCATGTCAAAACAACGACGTTAGGATCGAATAACATAGACTTACGCTTGCGTATGCGGCACCGTAGTCTCTGAACTTCACCCTCGGATTCGCCACAACAGTGGGTACTTCGTCACGGAGGATCGAAGCAGCGTTTCACCGCCTAAATCTCTATTTAGAATAGGATTTTAATGGAAGGAAGAAGAAGAACATAAGTTGCCTTATGCAAACTTATGGCATGGATGGAACGATATAAAAGGCATACCCTTGGGTCCTATGTATAGGCTTTAGGGGTAGTTATTGTAGGAAATAACCAATTATAAGCTTATTAGCCTATATAAGCCCTTTTACTTATCCTCTTCTTCATTCACTTATCGAGTGCCTTTATGCACTTATAAAGTGACTTTTTCCCCTTATCGAGTGGCTTTTTCCACTTATCGAGTGGTCCTTTTCACACGAGAAAAGGTTCCCTCGGCGCACGCTTTCGTGCACGCGACATCTGAGGTCCGTATACCCTCATACATCCCCTCATGGGTGTATTCATGTCGTCCATATCCAACATCTCCCACTCACACTTGAGGGGGTTGTAAGGAAACATCTTTTCCTTTAACTCTTCTGTTTATCATACCGAGAAATAGACCGTGTGACCGTCATGAGCATAGAGTCCGCTGTTGTGCACTTGTTAGAGATACACAACACTCCTCGAGGTGCAAAGTTGATTAGATCAACGCATGCTTTACCCTAGATTATTTCTTCACATTTCTTATACTTTATATTCAACAATTGAATCCCATCTGGATTACAATTGGCTGGCCAGCTTTGAATCTTTAAAGTCCAAATGTGAATATGAAATTAATCTTCCTCTTCTTGTGATCCTTTCGATCTTGACTTGACTTGCTTTTCTAACATGCCCCGCCGGACCGAATTGACCATAGTCCATAAGTAACATGCTAAGATAGCAATCACCCGGTCAAATCTAAAGGAACCAATTAGAGTCTATAAGGGTAACGAGTTAAGACCCATGTGGTCTTTGGGTCTTACATAATAGTAAACACAATTACTATTCTAACCCAATGGTCAAAAATGCATACGTAGTATGAATACGTATTACAACATCACTCCTTTTCCAGGGAGCGTATGTCTTAATGATGTTGTAAGGATGATGATCAGACACCACAATGTCTGATTTTAAGTCCCTTTTACTACCCAAATAATCTTCTGGACCCACATCCCGCATTAAGACAGATAGGATTTAAGAATCCTATTAGATCTTTTGTAAGCATCCATATGATGCAGATCTTTCATACGACCATTTTGTTTAAGTCATGACTCTAAATCATCCGTCTGACGATTTTGACTTTAAACAGGTCTCATCTTTATTTTATCCGTCTGATATAATAAAGGCGGTTGCTCATGTGAGAGAGCCAACCTCAATCTGTCCGACATACAAAAAAAGCTGAGATTTAAAATGTACACAAACATTTTCAAGAAAGTCATATGCAATGTTAAGAAGAACTTATTCTTTTATTAAATTTGATCATTTACAGACATGGGAATTTACATTGGTACAACTCAGCTCTTACGCAATCCTTGAGATGATAAGTGTTTGTAAAACACATCTCTGGGGATCGCCTTCATAAGCGGATCCGCTATCATCTCATGCGTAGATATGTACCTTATGTCTACCTTCTTGGTCATATCATAGTCTTTTGCAAATTTGTAACGGATATCTATGTGTTTGGTCTTACAATGGAATTTAGGATCTTTGACATAGGCTATAGATGCTTGACTGTCGCTGTGTATAGGTACAACACCTGAGTCACTTGCATCAATTAGACTGTCTAAGAACTTCCTAAGCCAAACAACCTCTTGGACTGCCATGCTAAATGCTACAAACTCGGCTTCCATAGTTGAAAGTGCGATGCAGGATTGTTTCTTGCTACTCCAGGATATTGCACCAGATCCGAGTAGAAAAACATATCCTGAGGTCGATCGTCGCTCATCAAGATCACCCGCCCAATCAGCATCAGTGTAGCCTTCGAGCCTCAAGGCATCTCCTTGATAGCATAAAGCATAGTTCGCAGTTCCCTTAAGATACTGCAATATCCTCTTAACCGCTTTCCAGTGTACTTGCCCTGGATTGGATTGGTAACGACTTACCATTCCAACGGTAAAACAGATGTCCGGTCTTGTACACATCATAGCGTACATAAGACTACCAACTGCACTGGAATATGGAACTTTTTCCATAATTTCATTTTCCTTTTGGTTCTTTGGATATGATTTCAGACATAAATTATCGCATTTGCTTATAGGAGTATCAATGGACTTGCAGTCCTGCATATTAAAACGTTCTAGAACCTTATTTATATAAGTCTATTGTGAAAGAGAAAGAAGTTTCTTTGAACGATTCCTTGAAATCTTAACTCCAAGGATATATGCGGCTTCTCCCATGTCTTTCATCTCAAAAACTGATGAAAGCCAAGCCTTGATATCCATCACAAAGCCCTTGTCATTTCCGGATATCAAAATGTCATCTACGTATAGAGACATAATAACATACTTGCTTTTAATCCTCTTGATATATACACAGTTATCTTCATCAAGTATGGTAAAACCATTTGATAAGATAACTTCTTGAAATCGTATATAACATTGCCTCGAGGATTGTTTAAGACCATATATGGACTTACGAAGTTTACAAACCTTATGTTCGTTTCCTTCTTTTACAAACCCTGTTGGTTGTTCCATATAGATCTCCTCGTCCAATTCTCCATTGAGAAAGGCAGTCTTTACATCCATCTGATGTAATTCGAGGTCTAAGTAAGCTACCATAGCCAGAATCAGGCGAATCGAGGTAAAACGAACAACAGGTGAGAAGGTCTCTTCGTAGTCTATCCCTTCCTGTTGCGTAAAACCTTTCGCGACAAGGCGAGCTTTATATCTGTCTATAGAGCCATCAGCCTTATGCTTGATCTTGAGAACCCATTTGTTCCCAATAGCTCTACGTCCTCTGGGTAAGTCAACTAAGTCCCAGACTTGGTTAACTTTCATGGATTCCAACTCTTCCTTCATCGCTTCCATCCATTTGTCTTTCGCAGGGCATGATACGGCCTGTTTGAAAGTAGCAGGCTCGTCATCATCTTGTAGTAAATTCATAAAGGTTTGCGGAAATTCATCCTCAAATCTTAGAGGAGTCAACCTTGTACGACTACTACGTCGTATTTGAGATTCTTCAAGTCCTTGTTGACTCGAATTTAGATCAATTCTAATATCACTCCCACTTGGAATGTCGTTAGAAATGCTCCCACTTGGATCATTATTCCCATATGGAATAGGATTTGCGTCATTCGTATCATCCATTGGTGAAGTTTGAAACGTATTTTCGTCTTCACCAAGAATTCTCCCACTCGAATGAGGTAATCCTTCTTGATCATTAATCTCAAATAGAGATAATACCTGACTTATCTCGCCCTGTCTTGGAAACTCGTTTTCCAAGAAAGTGACATCCCTCGACTCAAATTCAATTAGACCTCCATTGTCTTCCTGACCAATGAAAACATAACCTTTGGAGTTTTCTGTGTATCGTATAAAGATACATTTCCTTCCCCGTGGCCCAAGTTTGCCATACTTATGGGAGGAAATATGTGTGTAGGATGCACAACCCCAAGGTTTTAAAATGTTTAAGTCAGGAGACCTTTGGTTCCACAACTCATAAGGAGTGGAGCTAACTGATTTCAAGGGTACGCGGTTCAAGATGAAAGCGGCCGTCAGTAATGCATCACCCCAAAAGGTGATTGGCAAGTTAGCTTGTGCCATCATTGAACGGACCATTTCCATTAAAGTCCTATTTATCCTTTCTGCAACACCATTTTGTTGCGGAGTATAAGGCATAGTTACCTGATGAACTATGCCCTTTTCATCACAAAGTTCCTTAAAACTTGCAGATTGATATTCACCGCCCCTATCGGTTCGCAAGACCTTAATCTTGCGATCTAATTGATTTTCCACTAAACTCATATAGTTTTTAAAGCAGGTTAATGTTTCACTTTTGTGGGATATCAAATAGATATGTCCGAATCGGGTGAAGTCATCAATAAAAGTGATGAAATAGGACTTCCCGCGTCTTGTCTTGACATTCATCGGACCACATATGTCTGAATGGATGAGCTGTAATGGAACCTCGGCCCTTGTGCCGGTTCCAAACGGCTTGCGACAAGATTTCCTTACAAGGCAATGTTCGCAAGTCGACATTTCGACCTTTGAAACATTGGATAGAAGGCCACTTTTGGCAAGTCTATCCATTCATGTTGGTCCAATGTGACCAAGCCTTGCGTGCCAACAAATTATATCAGACTCATAAGTCGAAGAATTTGTAACAAGGAAATTTTCATTACAAAATGAAGAGTCATACATTGTATTTAATACAATAAATCCTTTGAATACATACCCAGTACCAATTAAGGAATTATTACAAAACAAGTCCACTTTACAATCATGAAAAAACCAGCTGTAACCAAGACCCATTAACACGACCACAGATATAATATTCCTTCGAATATCTGGAGCGAGGAGGACATCATGAAGTAGGAGAGTGCGGCCATTGTCCAAGACTAGATTGCAAGTCCCAACGCCTTTCACTTCAACACGTGTGTTGTTTCCTACATAGATCCACTTCGTTCCTTGGGGTATCCGGTGATACTCCATGAAGGACCGTCTGTCCCTTGCTATGTGGTCGGTGGCACCTGAATCAATTATCCAAAATGGATTAGATTCCACAAGAAATATTGAACTAGAAACACATATGTAACTAGCATAATTACAAGTTACCTCGTCGCTTCCACTCGTACACGAACGAGCATAGTGACCGAACTTGTTGCACTTGAAGCACTTGATCTTCTTCAAGTCTTTCTTCTTGTGCCATTTCTTGTGCCCACCATTATGTTTGGGTTTCTTGGTAGACTCAGGTTGCTTATTACGTTCATTAGTAGACTTCGAATGATCTTTACGTTTCTTTCCCCCTTGTGAGGAACTAGCAACCATGTGCACTTCTGTACTTGGCTTGGCAGCCGCAAGCCGCTCCTCCTCTAACTCAAGGTGCTTGGAAACATCGCTGAAGGTCTTGATGCTCTCATTATGAGTGAGATGCATCTTCATTTGGTCCCACCCATTTGGTAGGAAAGTATGACTGCTTGGATTTGTTGCTCATCTGTGAGCACATGACCTGCATCCTTTAACTCTGAGATTAGATTCGCCATATGTTGCAGATGTTTCCCCATGGAATGATCTGGACGTTTCTTGTATGAATCAAATCTTATAGTTAAGGCGCGAAGTTTGGACACCGATGTGCCACCAAACTTCTCCTCTAGCTTGGACCATATGTCCATGGCTAGGTCATGCTCTCGGAAGATGCACATTATGTCATCTGCCATACTGGACAATAACGTAATGCGTGCTATCTTGTTCTTCCGAGACCAAGCATCAAAAGCTTCCTTGTCTCGTCTATGTTGGGCCGTAGTGCCCAACTCAGGTTCAATCATTACGTTCTTTAGAGTTTCGAGCACTTCTTCCTCTTCCAGAACGTACTGTATTTTAATGGACCATAGTTTGTAATTATCGCCATTGAGTTTTTCACCTCTGTTTAACTCAGCGACGATATTCTTTGAAGCGGAAGACATTTTACTTTTAAAATGCTGCAAACGACACAAAACCGAAGGTTTAATCAAAAACATTGCATTAAATATTCTTAAAATATAATTCCCATTTGAAAAGATAATAGAATATCCCATTTGGATAGTTCTAATTTCAACTCCCACTTGGAATGATATTTTTAATTTGATAAGTTACTTTCAAAAAATATTGAATATGTTACTCTAAAATCGGAAAGGTCACTACGTTTCCAATCACCATCTAGAGTAACTTTCAATATTTCCCCATCACTTTATCAAATAATAGTACTCTTATAGTACTTTGCAGCGGAAAAGCGTTTTTGAAAACGTATTTTTTAAAAACGTGTATTTTAATCTAGTACCCTTATGATACTAGCGAAAAATACGGTAATCCCTGGCCATATGCCGGGATGAGTCGTAGTCGTGCCAAGGCCGGATCCCCCCTTGGGGATTTTCTACAAGCCGTTGTCGCCGGCTCCCATATGGATCCAGGCGCTTCCCCCCTTATAGGAGAATTTTGTCGCAGATGACTGCCGTCGGCCCCGTATAGGCTAGCCATGCATGTCACATTCATGCAAGCTCCCCCCCGCAAATACAGGGTCAACCGGGGCTTGACCGGGGCTCGGCACTGGCCGAGACAGGGACCGGCAGTGGCCAGACACTGGCCTCGGCCCGTACCGGCAGGCCTTGGCCTAGCCGTGGCCCCCGGCCAGGGCCGGCCAGGCCACAGGCCAGGCCCTGGCCTCTGCCAGGGCCGGCCAGGCCCTGGCCTGAGGGCAGGGCGCCGGCCCCGGCCTCTGCCAGGGCCGGCAGGGCCCTGGCCCTGGCCTGGCCCCGGCCAGGGCCCCATGGCCCTGGCCGGCCAGGCCGGCCCCTGGCTCTGGCCGAGGCCGGCCAGGGCCTCCTGGCCCTTGCCGGCCAGGGCCGGCCTGGTCGTGGCTGGCCAGTGTCGGCCTGGCCATGGCCGGCCATGGCCCATATGGCCATGGCCGGCCACCCCATTGCATGGGGTTGGCCGCACACCCCCCCGAGGGGTGGCCGTGGTGGTTTTTGGCCGTAGCCAACCCCCTCCGCATGGGGAGGGGGGATGCATTGCCTCCAAGCACCAAAAATGTCATCTTCTCCGTTGAGAATAACTACCATCTTCTTCTCCGATGAGACACCCGTTCGTCGAGAAAGTAGTTATTCTCTAATGGCCGTGTGCCAAAATGAAAAATAACATACTTTAAAATTCGTAAACTACGCGCTCCATATGAAGAGAGCGCCCATTCCCATTTGAATGGAGACTCAGCATCTATGAAGAGTGCGAGCTTGGCGATATGAACGGTCGGTTCTTCCCGTCACGGAGAGTTCCTGCCATATCCGTAATGACAGAAGACCCTAACGTGAAAAGAACAACCGCTGCGTTCTCTCCGTCACAAAGCGTTCCTACCATATCCATAATGGTAGGATACCCATTCGTGAAAAAGACAACGCCTCGTTCATCGGTTCGACGGGGCGACGGTTTGACCGGGGCGAACCCGTATGGCTCTGATACCAATGTGGGATCCTGTCAAAACAACGACGTTAGGATCGAATAACATAGACTTACGCTTGCGTATGTGGCACCGTAGTCTCTGAACTTCACCCTCGGATTCGCCACAACGGTCGGTACTTCGTCACGGAGGATCGAAGCAGCGTTTCACCACCCAAATCTCTATTTAGAAGAGGATTTTAATGGAAGGGAGAAGAAGAACATAAGTTGCCTTATGCAAACTTATGGCATGGATGGAACGATATAAAAGGCATACCCTTGGGTCCTATTTATAGGGTTTAGGGGTAGTTATTGTAGGAAATAACCAATTATAAGCTTATTAGCCTATATAAGCCCTTTTACTTATCCTCTTCTTCATTCACTTATCGAGTGCCATTATGCACTTATAAAGTGACTTTTTCCACTTATCGAGTGGCTTTTTCCACTTATCGAGTGGTCCTTTTCACACGAGAAAAGGTTCCCTCCGTGCACGCTTTCGTGCATGCGACATCTGAGGTCCGTATACCCTCATACATCCCCTCATGGGTGTATTCATGTCGTCCATATCCAACATTAGTAGCCTCTGGTTCATGATGGTGCAAGTGTATGTCCGGGGGGCTCCTCGTCAAGGACTCGTAGATAGGCGGCCACCGCTTTGTTGCATACGTGATCGCTCCGGAATGTAACCCAAAGAACGGTTGTAGTTTTACCGCAAGCGCACGGTATAGCGGCGAGCGGGTTATCGAACACAGGGAGGACGATTGACCGTGCTTGTTCTAATCAACCTGGCTATTTAAGAAGAGAGAAATTTGCCTTTGGCGATCCTGTCACAATCGTCAGACAAAGTACGGAAATATCAAATCAAATAAAGAACGTCTAGGGAATGGGGAATTCCCACTACTCACCGTATCTCGTCAATGTGGTTCATCGGTATCAAAATTGCTAGAATAAGATTTTGGATGAACTAGTTGCAACTGAATGTAGAACCAAGCTCACGCTCTCGCGCTGTTGCAGGTCTATAGCTATCCTAGGTTCGGGTCCTATCTCTTGCAAACCCTAGCCTAGGGAAGCTAGCATTAGGATCAACATCATCGTTCAATCACGCACCGAGCCCAATCTCTTGCAAACTCGGCCCACGACCTAGGTTGGGATAGTTTCTACCCGTCCAATCTCTTGCAAACGGGTATCGGCACGGAATTGCAACTGGGAACCCTAGTATCGGTCTAATCTCTTGTAAACCGATACTACGGAAATTCGATTCCAACCCAATTCGGATTTCTAGGGTTTCCTATCAAATTGGGATCCAATCTCTTGCAAATCCCAATCGGTATGAACTCCTAGCTATCCGTAGTAAATCGCTCCCAAACTAATCCCTAATAGCAATTCTAGCAAAATTTCTACCAATTCATCACAAATATGAAATTGGGCTTGTAGGGTTCATCCCCACGCCCCAAGACGTGGAGACTACTCACAATTCATAGCACAAACACAAAAATAATCAATGAAATAAACAAGAGAATTCATCACAATATTGAGATAAGCAATAAAAATAGAATTTTTAGGAGAGAGAGACACAAACCAATGGAGTTCTTCAAATAATCCAACAAAAATCAACTTTTGTCTCCTCTCCAATCACAAGAATAAAGCTAAAAAGTTAATCTAAAAAGCTGCAAAAATCTAAGAGAAAAGCTCCCAAAACTAGGGTAAAAACAGGGGTTAAATACCCCCCAAAATCGTCCAAAAACTGTGACCAAAAAACCCCTGCGTAGCCTGAAATCTGCAATTTTCGCTACAGGCAGCGCGTCGCACTCGGCCGAGTGACAAAAGTCGCTCGGCCGAGTGAGAAACCCTGTAAATTTCCAGTAAGTCTTGATCTTCAGGGGTCTTCACTTCGGGGGCGGCTCGGCCGAGTGCGTTGTCATCACTCGGCCGATGGCTTCTTGGTACTCGGGCGGTCGGGATTATCCACTCGGCCGAGTGGGTCTTCTGAAGCTCAGGCAGCCGAAAAACAGTAAGTTGGCGATTTTTAATAGCTTCGTCTGGGCGCCACTCGGGCGGACGGGATCTCGTCACTCGGCCGATGTGGTCTCCGTCGCTCGGCCGAGTGCACGTATGAAACGTATCCGATCTGGTCGGCCGAGCGGTGTCTCGCTAGTCGGCCGAGTGACTCCTCCACTCGGCCGAGTGGGACATCAAAAATGCCCAAACAGCTTGTTTTGGCCTCCTCGTCGCTCCTGCGACGTCCGTTCTTCTTCCGCTCCTCTCCAACAGCAAAATACCCCTTGGGGAGGTCGTCGGTGACCCTCTGGAGTAAGCGCATCTCGAGATCACTCCAAATCGCGCCAAATCACTTGAAATGCGACAAAAACAACAAATCGTGAAAAGCATCACAATACCGTCGATATATCGTGAAAAACATGATTTGGGCGATCTAAATAGCATGCAAACATGCGGGAAAAAAGTGTAAAATAAGGAGTGATCAAAATCCCCCAAGCTAAATAAGGAGTGATCAAAATCCCCCAAGCTTACCTCTTACTCGTCCTCGAGGAAGATAAGTAAAAGGCGAACCCGGTGGATTCGGAAAACGAAAACGGCGAAAAATGAAAAATGAAAAACGGAGAAGAATTAAAAACGAAATAAAAATAAAGAAGGAAGAAAGAAGCGAAGAGGTAAGCTGCTAGATCATTTTCTCAGGACGTGGGTTCCGCTTACTCATATAGCATGCACTGAATGAAAAATACATGTCAAAGAGTTTTATTTTGATATCATAGTATAATAATGCAAATAGAAATAGAAAACCCACGAACAACGATATAATCATGAAAAATGGAATAATTTTAGAATTAACATCGTCTGAATCATTTAAAGCGGTATACAAATCGCAGATCACACACTTTTCAATTGAATGCTTTCTATGAGGAGTATAAGAGTATCACACAATAGAATAGAGAGAATAGAAAAGTGTGGATTTCATGATATGAGTGCTAGGCTTAGATTTCTGGATTTCATAAAGCTAGAAATAATCTCACCGAGTATAGAATATTACTTAGCCTAGGTTGTCTTGCAACGTCAAGTAGTCACTCTCTCACACATCAATGGATTCCCTCCCCCAAGCTTATCTATAAGCATGGTGGCATAAAAAATATTCACATCCCCATTTTTATAAAGCTCCAAAAGCAATGAAAATGAACACGAAAAGAGAGAAGAAAGAAAGAAAGTGAGATGGGATCTTTTATTGAGGATTTTTCCTCTTTTCTTTTTCTTTTTCTCTTTTTTTTTCTTTTGTTTTTTTTGATATAGCATACATACACAACGATCCCAACTCAAAGAGAGATAATGATATACAAGAATATTTTCTCTTTTTTTTTAATTCGGGAAATTTGGAGCTAGGAATTAATAGCGGGGGAAATGCCATATAATAGAATCGCTAAGGGGAGATTCACCAATGATTTTAAAAGTAGAGAAATGATGTTCAAGATTTGTGGAGAAAGAAATAAATATATCTCTCGGTTCACTCTATAAGACATGCACGACAACTTCAGCAGGGTAATCTAATCTACTCAGTTTCGATCACAAAAAAGCTAACTAATCCAGATTTATCATAGCTAACATCATTCAATCATCCTGAAGTGAAATGTACAATTCATGCATATAGAAGTGATATAGGAAAAGAAATCGGTACTCCAGATATAGGCATTCAATGCGTGAATCTTGGTGTGTTTTCTGTGATAGCATACATATGAATATTCAGACTCAGCTAATAATAAAATTTCATCCATTTTCATGTGGAAAAAGTGTGGGTTACTATCTCTAGATGCAAGGCAAGTCATAGCATATGATATCAGAAATAAAGTCTAAGACATGACAAATAAAGCATGCAAATAGAGTAAGCTAACTCCACGTAATCATCATCATAGAAAAGTCATCTCTAGCATGAGATGAAAAAAAAGAAATAAAGATAAAGGGAAAATAGAACTATTTACAATGCGGCACACAAAAAATAAGAAAAACGTGATGCATGGTAAAATAAAAGAAAAATGATGAAAATAAGTGCAAAAGCGGAAAATGGTGTTAAAAACTAAAAATAAAGGTGGCAAATCGAAAAAGAACGTGAGAACTCACTCCCCCAAGCTAAATGGCACAGTGTCCTCAATGTGCAAAGTGTGGCACACCGAGAGACGAGTAATGTGAGGGGTAAGTGATGATGCATGCATGATGGAAGGAAAAAAAGGAAAAAGAAAAAATAATGAACGAAAAATATGATGCGGACATGATGCATGCAGATATAGGAGTGATACAGATATATAGGTGTGGCACCAAAAACTCTCCCTCTCTCCCAAAAAAGATATATAAAGATACGATCAGAATGAGAATCCCAAAATAAGTGAGGGGAGTGGGAGTGGACAAAAATGCAACAGGACCCAGCAGAAACGGGCAGCACAACGGTAAAAATAATCGATGGCATCAAGGGTGCCTAAGAAGGTGGTGCTGCGCCGTCTCCGTCCTGAGGCGGAAGTGGTGGTGGGGGTGGGGCAGGCTGCTGAGTGGGTGTGGGTGTGGAAGTGGTAGCAGGCTGAGTGTGTGTGGAAGTGGCAGTGGGAACCTGCTGGGTGGGCGGGGGTACGCGTGGGAGACGCTCCAGGACCTGGGTAAGACAGTAGTGAATGTGCGGGAGCAGGTCAAAGCGGCCAGCCATCGCAGTGACGGTGGCGGACAGGGTCCGAAGGTCACCTCTGAGGCCACTCACCGCCCCCTCGAGAGCACGAATGCTCTGAAGTACAGTGTCGGGGGGAGGTGGTGCAGAGGGACGCACCGGTCGGGGCTGTGCAGGTCGGGGCTGGCGTACTCTGGTGGCATAGATGACGGGCTCAGCATGCAAGGGAATAAAAGGGGCTGCGCTCGCAAGTGGGGGCCTGGCCTTAGTGCGAGGCTGGGCAGGCCGGTGAGAAGTGGAGGCAGCCGCAACGAAAGAAGAATACAAAAGTAGCAGCGGGGCGGCCAGAGAGGTCGGTGGCACAGAAGTGTGGACAGACGCCAGGACACTCTCGGAAAATACAGCAGCAGTAGGGACAGAGGTCTCTCTGCACTCAACTATGGTCGGCGAGGTGTGGTTGGGTGGGGCAGAAGAAACGGGCTCGGCAGACAGAGGGCCAGTGCTGGTGGTGACAGGCGTGGAAGCAGTGGAAGTGGGCTCAGCTAAGGTACTCCCGACACCGACAGAGGTGTGGACAGAGGTGTCAGGAGCATCGGAAACATCGGGGATAGGCTGAGGGGCCACGGGGTCAACAGGGGCAGCAGGCTCGGCAGGGGCAACAGGGTCTGCGGGGGCAGCGTGGGCCTGCTTGGCCTCCTCGGCCTCGAGCACGTAAGCGGCTGGGATCAGAACATCCATCGCAGGGAGCCAGTCCACATGGGCCGGTGCAATCTGAGTCCGAGCTGGGCTCGGAAGAATCATGTAATCGGCACCGTAAGGGCCGTGCAACCAGACCCAGTGTCGATCACCATGCAGACGAAGCATCTTCATCCGGGCCATAACATCAATCGACAGAGAAGTGGGGCCCGGTCCTCGTCGCAGGTCATCAGGGAAGTCATCGCCGGTCATAAGGGCAAGCAAGGTGATCAGGCCACCGCAGCATATCGGTGAGCGAGTGCCCACCGATACAATGATGCGGTCCAAAAATCAAGCCGCGACATCAATAACGACGGCGGGGACCAGATCATCGCCATCCCTAGATAGAGCTCTGGGTCGTGTCATCGCGTAGAGCATGTAGAGCTCTGGCGTGGACATCGTGCCCGGCTCATATCTGGCCAAAAAGGTCGTCGCCATAAGGCGCTGAGCTATACGGAGGCAGGGGTGGACAATGGCCGAGGCCTTGGCCCTACTAGGGTCAAAGGCAGCGTGAAGACCAGTAATCCGGGCCCAGAAGGCACCGGCGTCGAAGGAATGTGGGGGGATATGGGTGGGAGCGTAACCTCGATCGGCCCCGGGGACATCGGGCCACGAGAAAAAGGCTCTCATCATACTGAGAGTGACCTGGCACTCCCGGTCCATGAACCGAAACGAGCATCCCTCGTCGGTCCGGGCGATCGAACTAAGTACCTCAAGTGTCGGACAGATAAACGTGTCCGCCGACACCTGAAAGAAATCTCGCCAGCCCACGTTGTCGTACAACGTGAGCATCCCCTCTAGTACCCCCAGGCGTCCTAGGTCGGCAAGGTGTGCAAACCTAGAGGGTACGATCGAGCGCTGGGAGATACGCTCGAAAGCGACACGGTGTGCGTCGTTCCAGAACGTGATCCCCAGCGGCCCGATAAGTGGAGCCGGAGGTGGTGGCTGTGGAGCGGCAGGGGGCGGCTGTGCGGGGTGTATGGGTTGTGCGGGCTCTGCAGGCTGTGCGGGGTGTGCGGGGCCTGCAGGCTGTGCTGGGTGGACGGGGTGTGTGGGAGAAGGCGGAGGAGAGTCCTCCAACTCGTGGGAGGGGCCGGCGTCATCCGACCGCTTCCGCTTGGCGAAAGCTCTCTTCGACCGCGGCCGTGTCCGGGGCGGCATATGGGCCCCGAGCGCGCGCCGAAAAGCGTGAAAAGTGCGGCGTGTGTAAAAGAAAGGAAAGAGTATACCACGACACGCCGCGAGTGCAAAGCAATGGAAGCGTGCGAAGACGACGCCTCCACTCAGCCCAAATCAGTCCCGAGAAGCTCCCCTGGGCTCCCCTAAGCTCCTAAAAATGACCTGAGCATGAAATGGAGATATCAGCGGGTAATATTCAAAACGTATGGGGCATTAGGGATATAATAGATAGAAATAGAAATTAATTCGGGTTTGGGGTTCGTTAAGCACATGGATCCTCGAAAAACACACAAAAGAGGAGAAAAAGGCTAAATAGGCGATACCGGAGGTGGCCGGAGACGTGGCCGCCGGCGGCGACTCGGGCGACGAGCGGCGGCGGCTCGGCCGGCGGTGGCAGGCCGATCGGCGGCGTGGCGACGTCGGTCGAGCGAGTAGGGGGCGAGTTCGGGCGAGGGAGCTAAAGCGTCGGGCGAGCTGCGGTTTGTGTCGTTTCGAAAAACGAGCCCGACCCCCCCCCCCTTTTATAGGAAAAGTTATGACTCGGCCGAGTGACTGGGTCACTCGGCCGAGCGAGATCAATGGAAAATCCCTACTCGCTAACGCCTCGGCCGAGTGGCCTTGCCAGACTCGGCCGAGTGGAGTAAGTCCATTCGGCCGAGTGTCTCAAGCTACTCTGCAAGACTCGCCTTAGGAGCGTATCCGTTTTACTCGGCCGAGTGAATATATATACTCGGCCGAGTATCAGTTATACTGAAATCAGGAAAATAAACAGAGAGTTGGGTACAGCAGACTTCCCTCGTTCGTGAGCGGCTCGGCTGGACGAACTTGTGTACTCGGTCGAGTGACTAGTATACTCGGCCGAGTGAGCCTTGTCATCTGCTGTTTATCTTCGTTTGGGCTCTAAACTCCGTCTTTCTTCCTCCAGTCGATTTCATCTTCCTCCTAAGCATCGAGTGCCTTCCTGGGGCGCTCCTCGTCGTCTCGTGCATCCTCCTAACGATGGTACCTCATTCTCCTCTCCTGTCAGGAAAAATAGGACACGTTATCACAAAAATTTTGGGCGAACGACTCAAAACACTAAAAATTTCTAAAACAAAAATAAAAGAAAAGTGAAAATAAAGCAATAACCGTCGGGTTGCCTCCCGACAAGCGCTCGTTTAAGGTCGTGAGCTCGACCCCCTATGATTTTCAATTAATGCGGGATGTTTGGTGCATATGAGATGCACCCATCAAACTTTCCGGGGAGAACGCTTGGATTCGGAAGTTACGGCGGCGTGTTCTCCCTCGGTGGTCTCTCATCTCGAATAGTGTCGTGGGGAGGCTCCCCCAAGCTAGCGTTTGCTCCGGTCAACGGCTTCACCGGTGACGCCGATTTCCGTATCGGCGGAGCTTTCTTCGGAGACTTCAATTTCGAGAGCTTGCAGAGCTCTCAAATCCTTGCGACATCAGCGTCGCCTTCATCATTTTCAGCGGAGAGGTCAGGGGAATCAATTTTCTCATCTCGGCCTAAATCCGGGCCTTCCTCGAAATCGTCATCGAATAGAACGCCAATCGAGTGGGGGATCGCCTCCTCAATTACCTCATCAAGGAGGTCCATGTAGTCAAGCTCCTCGTGGTAAGGCATGTGTTTCATAGCCTTAGGAATGTGAAGCTCCACCTCGATGTTGCCGACGTTCAAAGTTAGTGTACCTTCCTGCACGTCGACAATGACACCGGCGGTGGCGAGGAACGGACGTCCAAGTATCAATGACGTATCTCCCTCCTCCTTAACGTCCATGATTACGAAGTCACATGGCAAGCATATGCCCCCCGGGACTTGTAGCGGGATGTCTTCGGCGATCCCTACCGGCCTCGTTATCCGCCCATCGGCCAATTGTATCCGCATGTCGGTAGGTTTCAACTTCGTCCCGGTGTTTAGCCTTAAGAACAAGGAGAGAGGCATGAGGCTCACACTAGCCCCTAAATCTACCAACGCCTTTTGAAGAGGGACGCCGCCCAAGGTGCAAGGAATTCGAAAGCTCCCCAGATCTTTGAATTTGGCCGGCTCCTTCTCTCTCTTGGTGAACCAAAAGCCCTCCTCGGCTAGCATGATCTTTTCCTTCCTCTTTCTCCCCGAAATCAAATCCTTTAAGAATTTAGCATATGTGGGGATCTCCACGATGGCGTCGAGGAAGGGAATGTTGAGGCTAACCCCTCTCAGATACTCGAGAAACTTTGCTAGCTTTTTCTCTATTTTCGCTCTAGCAAGCCTTTGGGGGAATGGGACCGGTGGCATGAAGCGCCTTTCCTCAATCAATTGCTCCGCTCTTGATTTCTCCTTTTCTTGTGGCTCTTTCTCCTTCTCAACTTCAACTACCGGCTCAATTGGCTCCAAACTTTCCTCCATGGGCTCCTCGGTAGGAATCATGGCGGGGGTGGTATCCTTCCCGCCTCTAGTAGTAACGGCAACTACGGCATTGATGTGGCCGGTGTTGCCCCGTGGGTTTTGCTCGGGTTGCGCCGGTAATTGTTGAGTATTCCGATTGAGCAACGCCAATTGCTCCAAGATTTGAGCTACAACGGTTGTAAGGGAGTCTTGCCCCGCCTTCAAGGTAGCATTGACCTTCTTTTGCTCGACCATAAACGCCTCCACTCTAGCTTCGAAGTCGGATTGTTGTTGAGCTTGTGGAGGGTTTTGATTTTGATTTCTCCACCCTTGATTATATCCGGGTGGCCTATATGATGGAACTTGTTGCTTCGGTTGAAAATTTTGTTGTGGAGGCCCCTCGGTGGATAGTGTTGTTGTTGGGGTGGTGGTGGTCGATCTTGTTGAGGTGGTTGTTGTGGTGGGTTCAAAGCTCCTTCATTGTTGGCGTAAGAGAAACCGGGATGATTTCTTGTGGCCCGATTGGCCCAATACCCTTGGTTCCCCGCGACATATTGTACTTGCTCCAAGGATCCTTCTCCTTGCTCTCCTCCCACATACATGGCTTGAGATTGGTCTTGCCAATCACACATTTGGTTTGTTGGTGCGGAGGTGGAAGGGGTTCCTTGGGGCTCCGTGATAAACTTCTCCAGTCTCTCCACTACCTTGTGGAGAGAATCAAACTTGCTTGTAAGCTCCGCTACGGCCTTCGCCTCATAGATACTAGTTGGCTTCAAGGAGGACGTAGAGTGTCCTCGCTCATCGCCCCATTGTTGATTGTTTGAGGCCATCTCCTCAATTAGGGCCGTAGCTTCTTCGGGAGTCTTTGATAAGATAGCACCATTCGCCGTGGCATCAATAATTTGTTTGGTCCCCGGTTGGAGACCATTGTAGAAGCTATGGACTAGCTCCCAATCTTCAATGCTATGGTGCGGGCATTGATGCTACAGATCTTTAAAACGCTCCCAAGCCTCATAGAGCGTCTCTTGGGGTCCTTGCTTGAAGGACATAAGAGCGCTCCGGATCTTCACCGTCTTGGAGGGCGGATAGAACTTGTCAATGAATGCACTCGCCAACTCGTCCCAAGTGGTGAAGACTCCCTCAGCCTGCGTCCTCAGCCAATAGAGTGCCTTGCCTTTTAGCGTGAAGGGGAAGAGGTGCAGTCTGATGGCATCGATGGAGACCCCCGGCATCTGAAATGTGGCGCACTTCGACAAGAATAATTATATGTGGTAGTGGGGATTTTCATGGGCATTCCCATGAAATGGATCCTGCTGCATCAGAACCACTAGTCCAGACTTCAGCTCAACGTTCTTGTCAGCCGCCAACTCTGGCATGGCAATGGATGAGGTCGTTGAAGAGGTCTTAGGCCGAAGCCTATCTCGAATAGAAATTATCCTCGCCATTCTTGCCGCTAATTGGTCCGCAGTTTCCGGGTTGGTCATAAACCTCCCTTCCCGATCTTGTCTCTTCTCCGCTCTAATTCTCCGCGCGGTACATTCGATCTCGGGATCAAATAATATAGCTTCAGGGTCCGCCGTAGATCTCGTGTACATGCACAGGAGAACAAAGTTTCAAAGAAGTGATTAGCACAATGGAAGGGTTAGGTAAAAAAAATAAAGAAATTAAAATAATAATAATAATAATAAATAGCTAGGGTGGTAAGATCAAACGCAATCGCCTCCCCGGCAACGGCGCCAAAAACTTGATCGCTCCGGAATGTAACCCAAAGAACGGTTGTAGTTTTACCGCAAGCGCATGGTATAGCGGCGAGCGGGTTATCGAACACAGGGAGGACGATTGACCGTGCTTGTTCTAATCAACCTGGCTATTTAAGAAGAGAGAAATTTTCCTTTGGCGATCCTGTCACAATCGTCAGACAAAGTACGGAAATATCAAATCAAATAAAGAACGTCTAGGGAATGGGGAATTCCCGCTACTCACCGTATCTCGTCAATGTGGTTCATCGGTATCAAAATTGCTAGAATAAGATTTTGGATGAACTAGTTGCAACTGAATGTAGAACCAAGCTCACGCTCTCGCGCTGTTGTCGGTCAATAGCTATCCTAGGTTCGGGTCCAATCTCTTGCAAACCCTAGCCTAGGGAAGCTAGCATTAGGATCAACATCATCGTTCAATCGCGCACCGAGCCCAATCTCTTGCAAACTCGGCCCACGACCTAGGTTGGGATAGTTCCTACCCGTCCAATCTCTTGCAAACAGGTATCGGCACGGAATTGCAACCGGGAACCCTAGTATCGGTCCAATCTCTTGCAAACCGATACTACGGAAATTCGATTCCAACCCAATTCGGATTTCTAGGGTTTCCTAACGAATTGGGATCCAATCTCTTGCAAATCCCAATCGGTATGAACTCCTAGCTATCCGTAGTAAATCGCTCCCAAACTAATCCCTAATAGTAATTCTAGCAAAATTTCTACCAATTCATCACAAATATGAAATTGGGCTTGTAGGGTTCATCCCCACGCCCCAAGACGTGGAGACTACTCACAATTCATAGCACAAACACAAAAATAATCAATGAAATAAACAAGAGAATTCATCACAATATTGAGATAAGCAATAAAAATAGAATTTTTAGGAGAGAGAGACACAAACCAATGGAGTTCTTCAAATAATCCAACAAAAATCAACTTTTGTCTCCTCTCCAATCACAAGAATAAAGCTAAAAAGTTAATCTAAAAAGCTGCAAAAATCTAAGAGAAAAGCTCCCAAAATTAGGGTAAAAACAGGGGTTAAATACCCCCAAAATCGTCCAAAAACTGTGACCAAAAAACCCCTGCGCAGCCTGAAATCCGCAATTTTCGCTACAGGTAGCGCGTCGCACTCGGCCGAGTGACAAAAGTCGCTCGGCCGAGTGAGAAACCCTGTAAATTTCCAGTAAGTCTTGATCTTCAGGGGTCTTCACTTCGGGGGCGGCTCGGCCGAGTGCGTTGTCGTCACTCGGCCGATGGCTTCTTGGTACTCGAGCGGTCGGGATTATCCACTCGGCCGAGTGGGTCTTCTGAAGCTCAGGCAGCCGAAAAACAGTAAGTTGGCGATTTTTGAATAGCTTCGTCTGGGCGCCACTCGGGCAGACGGGATCTCGTCACTCGGCCGATGTGGTCTCCGTCACTCGGCCGAGTGCACGTATGAAACGTATCCGATCTGGTCGGCCGAGCGGTGTCTCGCTGGTCGGCCGAGTGACTCCTCCACTCGGCCGAGTGGGACATCAAAAAAGCCCAAACAGCTTGTTTTGGCCTCCTCGTCGCTCCTGCGACGTCCGTTCTTCTTCCGCTCCTCTCCAACAGCAAAATACCCCTTGGGGAGGTCGTCGGTGACCCTCTGGAGTAAGCGCATCTCGAGATCACGTCAAATCACGCCAAATCACCTGAAATGCGACAAAAACAACAAATCGTGAAAAGCATCGCAATATCGTCGATATATCGTGAAAAACATGATTTGGGCGATCTAAATGGCATGCAAACATGCGGGAAAAAAGTGCAAAATAAGGAGTGATCAATACGCCGTCGCCGTCGTCGTCCAAGCTCATCTTCATCGGATCCTTGGTAATCTCCTCCAAGGTATGCTCATGTGTAGCCTCGTACTCCAAGAGATCAAGGTAATTAGCGTCTTTCGACAGTGGGCATTCCCTAATGTGCTTTTGCAAGCGGAATTGGACGTCGATATTTCCCACGTTCAGATATAGCGTCCCCTTGCAGACGTCAATCAATACACTGACCATCGTCATGAATGGACGACCCAAAATAATCTGCGAACTACATTTCTCCGGCATGTCCATAATAACAAAATCTACTGGCACGCATAGCCCGGGTGGAATTTGAAGGATGATTCGCGTGTGATGCCTACCAGATATATAATAGAGTGGTCTGCCAATTGAATGCTCATATCGGTAGGCTCAAGCTCCGTCCCGGTATTTAGCCTCCGAAAAAGGGAGTGCGGCATCAAACTAATGCTTGCTCCCAAATTGATCAATGCTCTGCTAATAGTATGCCGCCAACGGAGCACGGCACTGTGAAACTCCCGGGATCCGGCAACTTCTTTGGTATATGGTTCTTAATAACTGAGGTGTAATTGTCTAAGAGCTTCACATCCTCTTGCTTATGCTTCCACGTAATGAGATCCTTTAAGAATTTAGCGTATGCAGGGATTTCAGTGATAGCGTCCATAAAAGGGATGTTCAGTTGTATACCCTTGAGGAGCTTGGAGAACTTTGCGTATTTCTTATCCATCTTTGCTAGTGCCAACCTTTGGGGATATGGAGGTGGAGGTTGGATCGCTCTGTCTTTGGCGGCATCCTTTGGAATAGGGTTGTTGGAAGTAGTAGTAACGTCCGCCGGTGCCGTAGCGCTAGTAGGTGAAGTAGATGGCAAAGTCTCCTTTTCTTAAATAGCATGAGGCTCCTCTGTAGCCTTTTCCTTTTCATTTTTAGTGGTAGTAGCATCTCCATCTTGAGCATGAGTAGACGGCTTTCGGCTCAAATTGCTAGAAACAGGCACCATGACAGTGTCAGTAGTCTTTCCTCCCCTCGTAGTAACTGCGACCACTGCATTTGCCTGGGCCCTAGGATTGGGCTCCGATTGAGAAGGAAATATCCCTTGCATCGTCATAAATTGCAACATTTTGCCTTTAAGCTCATCGATGGAATCATTGATAGACTTGAAACACGCGGAATTCTCTGCATTTATTTTAGATTGCCCACTCATGAAAGTGTCCAATGCCGCCTCAAGATTGGGCTTTGGATCCGTCGGTGCATATTGTTGATGATGATGATAATTGTATCCCGGTGGTCTGTAAGGCCCAGATGGCCTAAACCCATATTGTTGCGGAGCCGGCCCTTGTTGCTGAGGTGGTGGTGGAGGTCTCTGCTACTGAGGAGGTTGCAATCCTCCATTGGGGTTGCCATAAGAAAATCCGGGATGATTTCTTACCGCCGGATGTTGCCTTTGATTCCTTCCCTCTCCAGCTAAAAAGCGCACCTGCTCAGTTTGCATGTCTACTCTATCATAAGGTCCTTCATTTAGAGCATAGCCTTGCTCCACATAGCCTTCATGCATGGGATAAGCTGGAGCTCTAGAGGTGGTTGGAATGGCATCCAACCTCTGTTCAATCCTCACTACCTGTTTACGAAGAGTTTCAATAGAGCTATCAAGATGGGGAGCAATTTTTACATCGGGGGCCCTAGTAGATGAGCGTTCCTCGCCCAACTGTTGAGTATTTGCAGCCATTTGTTCCAGTAAACATAAAGCGTCATCGGATGGCTTATACAAGAGAGCTCCTTGAGCGGAGGCGTCAATAATCATTTTCGTGCTTGGTTGAAGCCCCATTGTAGATGCTCTAAACAAGGTCCCACTCTGCGGCTCCATGGTATGGACATTGATGTTGTAAGTCTTTAAATTTCTCCCAAGCCTCGTACAGTGACTCCTGAGGAAGTTGCTTAAAGTTTGAGATCTCTCCTCACATCCTCACTGTTTTGGACAGTGGGTAGAACTTGTTCACAAAGACGCTAGCCAACTGCTCCCAAGTCGTGAATGTATTAGAAGAATGCACTCGCAACCAATAAGAGGCATTATCCCTTATAGTGAATGGGAATAGCCTAAGCTTGATAGAATCTTCACTCACGTCCTTAGCATGGAACGTGTCGCACTTCGCCAAAAACTGTCGATATGGTGGGTTGGGTTTTCATGAGAATGCCCGTGAAAGGGATCCTGCTGCATGAGATTTATCAACCCAATCTTCTGCTCAAAGCTACATGCCGCCAGCTGCGGTCTTAAGATGGAAGAAGCTCCAGTAAAGTTCGGTTTGATATAGTCCAAGATGGACCCTTTGCTTGGAGGAGAAGCATTTCCCTCTGCCATTGTATCTATAGGAGTCTAACTCCTTTTCTCTGCTCTGAGCTTTCTTGCAGTCCTTTCGATCTCGGGGAATAATAATAATTCTCTGTCAAGACTCCCAAGGCGAGTATTCATGCACAATAAGAACTCTGAAAAATACCGTCAGTAGCAAAGTGATAAAAAATAAAAAGTATGGAAAGATAAGAGATGATAAGATTTGCTAAAAAATTCATTAATAGAAAAATAATCCAAGTAACACTGTTACCTTTCCTGGTAACAACGCCAAAAACTTGATCGTACGTGAACTAACACTTAGAACTCACCTAGCAATGGCACGAACACCAAGTGCTAAATGTATCCCAAATGTGAATCCCTGGAACTTTACACAAGCGTACGATGTCAAGTAATAGTTGAAAAGATAACGATTCCACAGGGAAGGTAGGAATGTTATTGTCATGGGTTATTTTTAAATCTCAGAATATAGGTAGCAGTCGGTTTCGAAAGATTGTTTGTTTAGGATTTGGACAATTAATAAAGACTAGGGCTTTAGGACTCACCACAGGATCATCGGACGTCGATGCTTCGTTAAGACTCTTACGTTGTATTGGTTTTATAGGGATTGTCGCATCCAAGATATGGAATTCATGGTTCTAAGCACCATGAATCTAACGTATCGCATTAACTCATAAGCACACACGACACGTGCATTAAGAATCGATAATATTCATGCCACTCTCGTGGATGGAATGATCTCGGCTCATGCCACTCTCGTGGGTTAGAGCTTCGATGTAGTTTGGTGGCTCTCATTGACGTAATGGCGGTAGCCGTCAATTAGTAATATAGTTCGTCAGTGGATCCCATCAAGACACGAACCGGGCATGGTCACGAGTCCCAATTGAATCCACTAATTCCCTAATTAAGCATATAGGATACTCCTTAAGCCAATCGATTCCACCGACCGGGGGGCACGATCTCAGTACGAGTTCTCCTACAAACATTGCAAGATCAACCAAAATACTTCCCTTTTATTCCAACACAACCTAAAAATCCTAACTTTGCATCTCAATCCTAAAATCCATGGGCTAATCCATTAGCCCTAGATAGAACTACTCACGCATCATAGAAATAACGACAAAATATTCAATTGATGCAATGAAATTCATCATAGCAATGGAAAACATAAAATCAATAGAAAGCGTAGAAAATTGTTACCAACGCGTCGAGAAGCAAAAGCAATCCAAAGAGAATTAAGAAGACAAGATTCCTTGCGCAAAATAGCAATAAAAATCCAAGCTTTGCTTCATACAAAATAGCGATGGCACAAGTTCTCAAAACCCTAATTAAAACTAAACTAAGAGTTTCTCTCAAGTTCCTCTCCGAAAATAAAGCTAAAAACGTCCTTAAATACATAGGGGAAAGATCCCAAAAAATCTCAGAAAATCTGGGCACTTGGGCCCACAAACTAGGCTGGTCGCGTTGGCTACTTGACCGAGAGAGCAGCCTGCTCGATCGAGTTAGCTACAAGCTCCCATTGCTGCTGCTTCTGCGTCTGGTGGATATAGGCTACTCGGTCAAGTAGTACCCCTACTCGATCGAGCTACAGTAGATCCAAAATTCCTCCAAAATGCAGCGGTGTTTCTTTTTGACTCGGGTCGAGTAGGTGAGCTGCTCGGTCGAGTTGCTTTGCTGCTCGGTCGAGCTGGGATGCCTTGGAGAGAAGCTCAAAATCTTCATCTGTTTGGTGTGACTCGGGTCGAGTCAGATGTCTACTTGATCGAGTAGGTCTGAGCCGTTTCCTGTGTGATTTCAGCGTGTCCGCTCGGCCTAGTAGCTGATGCAACCCGGTCGAGTCACCTAAAAAACTGATATCAAATATGCCATTTTCTCATTCTCTTCTCCTCCTCTCCTCCAATTTTCTTCCATCCCTCGGCGAACTCTCATGGAGCCTTGCCAATGATGTCTCTGACATGCCGGATGTGTCCATGTCCCAAAATAGCTCCAATTCGCTCCAAAACTCTTGAAAATCCAAAAAGCTATACAAAACTCGAATATGGCGTTAGAAGCGCGATAATATATGAAAATATAGATTTTGGAGGCGAATATGACATGAAATGATGCGGTAAAAATATGTAAAATATGGACACATCACACTCCAAACGAAGACACCGAAGATTCTAGATCTTCGTCGAAGGTGCTCAACGTACAATTAGTGACTCAGGAGCAGTTTGACAAGTTCGATGTGTTGGATCGGATCCTAGCCTAGAGGGGGGTGAATAGTTCTAATAAAAAATTCTCACGCAACCCACGAGAAAGCACTCTCAGTTATAGTAGCAACAGGGTAAATATAAAGCAGACACAGAGTACACAGCAGATTTACCATGGTTCGGTCGACCCTTCGACCTATTCCAGCCCCCAAAGCAGATACTAGTATTGAATAGCGCAATAGGTACAAAACCACAAGTTAGAGCACGCTCAGAGCACCCTCTACGTCTCTATACTCGCCAGGCTCTCAGTACCACACACACAGTGTTTTCTCTCACTATCAATCCTAGTACTGCTTTCTACCAGCTAGTCCCAAACTAGCTGGGTCCCACTTGTCTAGCCCCAACCAGACAAGTCCCAAAATAGTCCCAAAATGTAGGTAAAGTTTCTCCTACAGAGAACGTTACAATAAGACACAAATAAAAGAGTATAATGGTTTAGAATTGCTCAGTTTGTGTCCGTGTAAGCGTCTCTGTCAATTAGCACGTCGTCAGCTCCATTCTGACGCAAACGGTGTCTCAATCCGACTCCTGGATGTCAAGTTGTGCACTGGTCTGTGCGTAAAGAAGTTTCAGTTTAAATCCAAATAATCAGCTGTCTGTGCGCTCAACAATTCCCTTTAAAATAAGCGATCGGTGCGCAGAGCGATTCAGTTCAAATTATATTATTAAAAGGCATGTGTGTAGAGCAACTTCCTTTAATAAATTCTCAACTCCACGTCAGCGAGATCAGGGCCTTTTGTTTTCGATTTCTTCGTTTGGTCGCCGGTGACATCAAAAGGGGAACGGTGACGGTAGTAAGCTTCAAGCGACAGACGTCGACTCGCAGCAGCTCCTTCGGCGAGTTTTTGCTTTGACGTCGAATCCTCCGGCAGCGTGTGATTTGGGTTGAATATTGCGTATTTAACCCCTCATCTAGCAATATTTTGTGTGTAAATGATGCTTAATTGGTCTCTAGTACATTCGTATTTTGTATATCATGATTTACTAGAGCAAGTCACTTGATTTGTACAAAAAGTATGAATTCTAATGAGTATTTCTGCACTTATATTTTTCCTAGCTTGGTCTCGATCTTACGATTCCAACGACTATTTATTTGTATTTTTCTGAGACCTGTGCTAATTACTATGAATTTTTGAATGCAGAATACAACTTAAATAGAGAAATACGGAGGAAATACAGCTAATATACGGATCAACGTATGCGCTACACAGATACTGCCACGTGGCAGCGATCCACGCTTCCCCGCTCGATCAGACGCTTCAGAGTAA
Organism: Scilla litardierei; assembly: GCA_030789695.1. NCBI lineage: Eukaryota > Viridiplantae > Streptophyta > Magnoliopsida > Asparagales > Asparagaceae > Scilla > Scilla litardierei. Next base: position 52,429,172 of record CM061133.1, read on the forward strand.
TGGAGACGCGGTCAGTTTGTGACCACCAGATCTCGATCCAACGGTCGATAGCGAAGCCACCTTGAATTCAAAATCGCGAAGCAGGCTACCATCAGGGAGACACGCGGCATGCTTGTAACCATTGGATGCTGATCCAACGGACGCGAACGAAACAACAGCGCAAGTGGAGCGCGCTAACATCTGGCCACGTGGCGCAATCGTGTCTTCTGCCCGCTCGATCCAACGGCTTCTGAAGGCGCCGAAGCGAAATGAGGAAGCGGTGACGTGGACGTGCTACGATCGCACGATCGTGATCAGACGGCCCATATTTAAGCGGATCTGAGCAGCGAACGAAGCGAACGATGCAGCGATCCTGAGCGTGCGATGAAGATCCGACGGCCCAGACTCAATCCAAGGCGAACTCGAAGAGGTTGCGGGCGCACGAATCTCAAAGCCCACGTGGCGTTTCCACGTTAGATCCCGCATGGATGAGTGGTCAGGGTTTGCGCCGGCTGATGGATCAGGTTCGGGTGCTATTGGGTGCGGGTTTTGAACCCGTTAAGCTCATTACACCCGCAATGCCTATTATATAAACGTATTCTAGGGTTTTTGGGCGTATTCTTGGCGTATTTGGGCGATTTTGGAGCCATTTTTTGCAGAATATCGCAGAGAGGACAGAGAGCAACCTGAGGCAAAATTTCAGAGGCTTTGAGGAAGAAGGGGGGTTTTCTAAGGCTTTTTGCTAGCGTATTTGGTGATATCTTGAACTCTTTAGCGTATTTTGAACTATATTTGATTGTATTGTGTAGAACCATGCTATATATGATGAAATCTCTGTTTATTTTTAGTATGAGTAGCTAAATTTCTATTATGCATGGTATGGCATAGTTAGGAGATGTGATTCGTATTCGTTTGGTTGTATTATTGCGCTAAAATTGCATGTCGATAAAGTTGTGATCTTTAGCTTAAAAATCCACTTTTTCATATTCCAAAAGAATTGATTTAGTTGATGATCACCCCACAAGGGTGAGTTTTGATCTCTCCAAAAGAGAGTTTCATATCTTATTTCAAAGATTATAACTTTAGCGACGATATTATTGAATTTGTGCTTTAATCCCCAAAAGAGTATTTTCCGATGAATTGCTCCCAAAAGGAGAATTTATTTAGTTATAATAAATCAACCAAATAAATACGAATCATTGATCCTAATGAACCCATACCATGTGCATACTTCTCATTGTTATTTTCACGAATTTTCATTGTTCGTATCGTTCACGTATTCACAATTCACCATCACCACCATTTAAAGTGTTTAGTTTCTCTACGTAGATTTTCTATTTGATTTAAGCTTGTGATTTCAACAGATTTCTCCTGAGGATTCGACATCTGGACTTCCAGATTATACTACTTGTACGGACTCTTGCACTTGAGAGAAGCACTATTTCGGAGCTACCAAGTTTTTGGCGTCGTTACCGGGGAGAACGGTTTGTTACTACGGTTTATTTCATTCAGAGGACCTTCGGTGAGATCTTTCCACTTTATTGTATATAAACTTTTGTTTGCTTTCATAAAAAAATATTTGTGCTAGTTTATGTGGCATAGGACTCCTAGGACACATAGGTTGACTAGACGTTTTGATATGGCTAATAATAATATGGATGAAAATTTTAGCAACAACAACGAAAATAATGTGCAACCTGGAGTGCCTAGGACTTTAAAAGATTTACTCAGACCCACTAGGTCTAGCATAGCTTCATGCTTTGTTTTACCTACCGATGCAAATTCTTTCAATTTTAAACATGGGGTGATCCAACTCTTACCCACCTTTCATGGGTTAGACAAGGAAAATCCATATCTTCGTATTAAAGGATTTGAGGAGGTATGCTTGACATGCTTTGATGGGAAAACTAGCGAGGATACGGTATATCTTAAACTGTTCCCATTTTCATTGAAAGACAAAGCTAAAAATTGGTTGAGTGCATTGCCATCACGTTCTATTACTACATGGATTGATTTGCAGGCTGAATTTCTAAAGAAGTTTTTTCCTATTCACAGGACACAGTGATTGAAGCGGCAGGTCATGAACTTTGCCCAGAAAAGCGAGGAGACATTCTACCAGGCATTTGAAAGGTTCAATGAGATGTTGCTTGCATGCCCACAAAATGGCTTCGAAAAAAGCAGGATTATTGGCTTCTTCTACGATGGACTGCAGCCGCAGATGAAGCAATTTGTAGAGATGATGTGCAATGGAGGATTCTTTGATAAAGAGCCAGATGAAGCTTGGACGTACCTGGAGAAGATAGCAGAAAATGCGCAGACATGGGACACTACTTCAGACTACGAGAGAGGGGGCCACTCTGCACCATCTCAGCCTACACGAGGAGTGGTATTCAATTTGAAGCCAGAGGATGCATTGGAAGCAAAGATGTAGGCCATGATCACGAACAAGCTTCATGCCATGAATTTGAAAGAGGCTAAGGCAGTTGAGATAGAGCAAATTTGTGCACTTTGCGACGTTGGTGACCACGACACTAGTGCTTGTCCTACACTTCCAACTTTGAAGAGCATGCTAGGCAATCCAACGGGGGTGAATCAAATGTCATCAAACTACCAGAACTTCAATTCCAACAATAAGGGGTGGCACAACAATCCTAATCTAAACTGGGGCCCCAATCAACAATCTCAGCAGCAAGCTCCACCGCCGTTCAGACAAAATCAATATAACAACAATTATCAAGGTGGGAACCAAAGGAGGGACCATGAGCCAGTGCAACAATAGCAGATGCAACCATTTGGCGATGCGCTTCAGCAGCTTATTCAATTACAGCAAGCCCAAATGCAGCAACAACAGGCTCAATTTCAGGCTCAGCAGACTCAAAATCAGCAGATGAACGAGAGCTTGGTGAGGCTTACAGCGACATTGGAGAAAGGTAAGCTTCCATCTCATTCAATTCCAAAACCTAATATGGGCTCATCTTCTTCTGCAGGTAACAATATGAAGCCATGCCATGCTGTGTCCACTTTGAGGAGTGGAAAAGAGATTCAGAAGCCTGACCCACCAAGCAGAGAAGCTGAGCAAGAAGAGGGAATTCAGACCCAAGAAGAGGAAATTCAAGAGCAAGAGGAGGTGCAGGAAAAGAGCACGGAAGTGGGTTTGAGCAAAAATGTCATTAAAGAGAAGGAACCCGCAGCATATGTACCTGCAACACCTTTCCCTCATCGGCTACTTCAGAAAAGCAAAGATAAGTATCAAACTGAAATTCGCGAAAATTTTCAGAAGTGTCAGATAAATATTCCATTGCTTGATGCTATTAATCAAATACCTGCCTATGCTAAATTTCTGAAAGACTTGTGCACTGTTAAGAGAAAATTGAATGTGAAAAAGAAAGCATTTTTGACTGAACAGGTTAGCTCTATTGTGCAACAAAATACAACACCTAAATTTAGAGACCCTGGATCACACACCATCACTTGCACCATTGGTACTAAAAAGATTGGAAATGCTTTAGTGGATTTAGGGTCTAGTGTCAATATATTGCCATATCCTATTTTTGTGCAGCTTGGGTTAGGACAGCTAAAACCTACATCTATTATACTGCAACTAGCTGATAGATCTATTAAAGTTCCAAAGGGATGCATTGAGGATGTCCTCGTTCAGGTGGACAAATTTTACTACCCTGCAGACTTTATAGTTCTAGACATCCAAGGACTCCAAACTGCCAATGCTACTCCTATCATCCTAGGTAGACCATTCCTAGCGACATGCAATGCTTTAATAAATTGTAGTGATGGTCAACTGAAAATTACTTTTGGCAACATGACTTTGGATTTGAATATTTTTAATACTTGCAAGTTGCCACATGTGGATGATGAGGTTGAGAGGGTGCATATGATTGATTCATTAGTGGATGATTATATTTGCTCTGAATTTTGTGCTGATACTTCTATTATTGGTGATTCTGATGACATCTCTTTTATGCAGGAGAACGTGAAGGAGCTTAACGCGGTATGGGAGCCTAGGTTCGAGGCTTTGCCACCTAATGCATCAATTCAAATTTCATCAAAGGTGGAGGATCCAAAGCCCGAATTGAAGCCACTTCCTGAATATCTCAAGTATGCCTTCCTAGGAAACGAAAACAGCTTCCCTGTGGTAATATCTTCTAAACTCTCTTTAGAACAGGAAAGCTCTTTACTTGATGTGCTAAGAAAGCATAGAGGTGCTATTGGTTGGTCCATTGCTGACATAAAAGGTATTAGCCCTATTGTATGCATGCATCACATTTATTTGGAGGATGACGCCAAACCCACTAGAGAAATGCAACATATGTTAAATCCAACAATAAAAGAAGTGGTGAAGGGCGAGGTACTAAAATTATTGGATGCAGGCATTATTTATCCTATTTCAGACAGCAAGTGGGTCAGTCCTACACAGGTTGTTCCTAAAAAGTCTGGCCTCACCGTGGTTAAAAATGAGAATAATAAGCTTATCCCAGTTAGAGCCACCACAGGTTGGAGGATGTGCATAGACTATAGGAAGTTGAACTCCCGAACTAGAAAAGATCATTTCCCTCTTCCATTTCTTGACCAGATTTTAGAGAGAGTGGCTGGACATGAGTATTATTGCTTTCAAGACGGTTATTCAGGTTATTATCAGATTGAGATTGCACCTGAGGACCAGGAAAAGACCACCTTTACCTGTCCCTTTGGTACTTTTGCTTTTAAAAGAATGTCGTTTGGTTTATGTAATGCTCCAACTACTTTTCAGCGATGCATGCTCAGTATTTTTGATGATATGGTTGAGAAAATTGTTGAGGTATTTATGGATGATTTTTCAGTATATGGTAGTTCTTTTCATGATTGTTTAACTAACTTGGCTCATGTTCTTGACAGGTGCATTGAAAAGAATCTCCTATTGAATTGGGAGAAGTGTCATTTTATGACCACATAGGGACTTGTCCTTGGTCACCTGGTTTCTAAAGCTGGTATACAGGTAGACAGAGCCAAGGTAGAAGTAATTGAGAAGCTACCAAGTCCTAAATGCGTGAAGGACATCAGATCATTTTTGGGACATGCAGGATTTTATAGGCGATTCATCAAAGATTTTAGCGCCATATCTCGCCCTCTTTGCAACTTACTAACTCTAAATGTGGATTTTATTTGGACACCTGAGTGTCAAATTTCTTTTGAAACTTAAAGAAGTTGCTGATTTCTGCTCCCATTTTGCAGGTACCAGACTGGTCCCTACCATTTGAAATAATGTGTGATGCAAGCAATTACGCAGTTGGTGCAATTACGCAGTTGGTGCAGTCCTAGGCCAAAGAAAAGACAAAGTTCCAGTAGTGATTTACTACGCTAGCAAGACATTAAATGACGCTCAGAGGAACTATACGACCACAGAGAAGGAGTTGCTGGCTGTAGTATTTGCGTTGGAAAAATTCAGGAGCTATATTTTGGGATCACCTATTTTGATTTATACTGGTCACTCTGCTTTAAAATATTTATTGTTTAAAAAAGATGCTAAGCCTCGATTGATACGATGGATTTTATTGTTGCATGAGTTCAATGTCATAATCAAGGACAAGAAAGACGTGGAGAATCTAGTAGCTGACCACTTATCACGATTGACAGTAGGCCTTGATTCAGCAGAGGTGCCTTTGAAGGACTCCTTTCCTGACGAGCATCTTTTTAGCGTTTCCACCTCTCCATGGTATGCTGATATAGTAAATTATCTCGCAACTGGTAAGACCCCTGAGACTTGGTCTCTTCAAGACTTTAAAAGGTTCAAGTATGAGGTAAAATATTTCTTCTTTGATGATCCGTACCTCAATAAATATTGTAATGACCAAATTGTTAGGAGATGCATTCCTGACCATGAAATAACCAGTGTGATACAATTTTGTCATGATGGAGTGTGTGGTGGACATTTTTCTGCGAACAAAACTGTGGTAAAAATCTCGCAATGTGGCTTTTATTGGCCAACTATGTTTAAAGATACATTTCATTATTGCAAGACTTGCGATGCATGCCAACAATTAGGGGGTATTACTAGACGTAACATGATGCCTTTAAACCCCATTTTAGAAATTGAAATATTTGATTGTTGGGGCATAGATTTCATGGGACCTTTCCCACCTTCATTTGGATATGCGTATATTTTGGTTTGTATTGATTATGTTTCTAAATGGGTGGAAGCTATTCATTGCAGGTCGAACGACACTTACGTTGTGCTTAAGTTCCTCAAAGAGAACATTTTCTCTAGATTTGGAGTGCCAAAGGCCTTGATCAGTGATGGAGGGTCTCATTTTTGCAACCGCATGTTCGGTACTTTAATGAAGAGGTTTGGGGTCACGCATAAAGTTTCTACTCCATATCACCCCCAAACCAATGGTCAAGCAGAGTTGGCAAATAGAGAGATCAAAGGAATTTTGCAGAAAACGGTGAATCCTTCAATGAAAGATTGGAGTTTGTGCTTACCTAAAGCGTTGTGGGCCTACAGGACGACCTACAAAACAATTTTGGGGATGTCTCCTTACCGTCTAGTTTTTGGGAAGTCTTGTCACTTACCTGTTGAATTGGAACATAGATCTTATTGGGCTATAAAGAAGTTGAATTTTGATACTGATTCATCTTTTTCTTCTCGCAGGTTACAATTGTTGGAGCTAGAGGAGTTGAGGAGAAATGCGTACGATAATGCCAAAATATCAAAAGAGAGGATGAAATCTGCCCACGACATGATGATCCTACGGAGGGATTTCACCCCAGGCCAAAAAGTTCATCTATACAACTCAAGTCTACACATCTTTCCCGGGAAGCTTCGCTCTAGGTGGTATGGACCTTTCATAGTTAAAGAAGTATTCCCACATGGCGTTGTGCTCTTACTTAATGAAAAAGACGGAAGTGAGTTCAAGGTGAATGGCCAACGATTGAAGCATTTTCACGAGCCTTGGACCAAGGAAGCAAGCACAATGGATCTCACAGACCCACCTTCGGGTGGGGACTAATCAGGTGTGTTCTTTCCATGATTCCCTCTTCCTAACATTGAGGACAATGTCTATTTTAAGTTGGGGGGAGGGTATAAACTTTTAGGATTTTTCTTTTTTCTTTTTCTTTCAGTTTTTTTTATTTTTATTTTTCTTTTAGGATTTTTTTAGTTCCCTTTTTGCATTTAAAAAAAATTGAGTCAAGAATATCGCCAATACCTATTTTTACCTAGAAATGAACCTCATGTGATGAAATTTCTCGTTATTTATTCACCACCGTACATTCGTGATTTATTTTCTTCCACCACTATTGTCGAATATTTCAGTCTCATTTGATATGAATGCAAGTACTTGTGGTGAAATTTTCGTTGATATATCTCAATTGTATGATTAATTGACGACTTAATGAATCTAGAAATTATGGATTAGCAAGTAGTATGCTTTCATTGGAACACACCAAAGTCCATGCATCAATAATTCATAAAATAACTGGAGCATTGCTTTTTATCTCGTATTCATTGCTATTTGCATGCTTGGTATGATTTTGGGTAGAAAAAGGTTCCCCGTCTTTTGAAATGATTATGATAACCCATTCTTGTGAAAGAATAAAGAAAAGGAAGCTATCTTGCTAAGTTATTTATGCACACACAAAAGAAGAAAAAATGAGATGAATGAAGAGAAAGAAATGAATAAATGTGCTACTAAAGAAATAACTTGATTGGCTCGAGTAGTACAGTCCGAGGGGTCCTTCTTGGCCTAATGCCCTATTATCGTCTGATTTGGGAGCCATTAACCGGAACCTCAATCATTTGATGGAGCGATCCAAGTTATATACTTTTCTGTGAATGTTGCTTGATGCGCGTTACGCGGAACTATTAAATAAGCGAAAGAAAATAGAGAATAAGTGTGCATAATTAGCAAGGCAAGAGAACTTCCAAAGCTTAACGAAAACACAAGATGTGGTGTGATTTCCTATGAATGAAAATTGACGTGTGTATGTCTTGATACCATTCTATTTTTTTGATGCTTGCTTTGCATGATACATCTACGCTCCAAGTTAGAATATTTGATTGAACGGTGTGGGCCATTGATTTTGTATACTATGAGCTATGAAGTAATGGATAGTGAATTTAAGTCTATTTTATAACCATTTGAGATACTTGACATTCATTTTTGAAAACCCACAAGTACCATTACTTGATGAGCTTGAAATGTTGATATTAGTGTGTGGTTATCTCTTTTGTCGTTGTAGTATGGTGGTGAATGATTTAAGATCTGATAAGGTGATCTAGGTGTATTATTAATCCCTCTGTTTTGCTAGAGACTAGTAAAACGCTAGTTGGAGGGTGTGATTTGGATTGAATATTGCGTATTTAACCCCTCATCTAGCAATATTTTGTGTGTAAATGATGCTTAATTGGTCTCTATTACATTCGTATTTTGTATATCATGATTTACTAGAGCAAATCACTTGATTTGTACACAAAGTATGAATTTACTGAGTATTTCTGCACTTCTTATATTTTTCCTAGCTTGGTCTCGATCTTACGATTCCAACGACTATTTATTTGTATTTTTCTGAGACCTGTGCTAATTACTATGAATTTTTGAATGCAGAATACAACTTAAATAGAGAAATACGGAGGAAATACGGCTAATATACGGATTGACGTACGCGCTACACAGATACCACCACGTGGCAGCGATCCACGCTTCCCGGCTCGATCAGACGCTCCAGAGTAATGGAGACGCGGTCAGTTTGTGACCGCCAGATCTCGATCCAACGGTCGATAGCGAAGCCACCTTGAATTCGAAATCGCGAAGCAGGCTACCATCAGGGAGACAGACGGCATGCTTGTAACCATTGGATGCTGATCCAACAGATGCGAATGAAACAACAGCGCAAGTGGAGCGCGCTAACATCTGGCCAAGTGGCGCAATCGTGTCTTCTGCCCGCTTGATCCAACGGCTTCTGAAGGCGCCGAAGCGAAATGAGGAAGCGGCGACGTGGACGTGCTACGATCGGACGATCATGATCAGATGGCCCATATTTAAGCGGATCTGAGCAACGAACAAAGTGAACGATGCAGCGATCCTAAGCGTGCGATGAAGATCCGACGGTCCAGACTTAATCCAAGGCGAACTCGAAGAGGTTACGGGCGCACGAATCTCAAAGCCCACGTGGCGGTTCCACGTCAGATCCCGCATGGATGAGTGGTCAGGGTTTGCGCCGGCTGATGGATCGGGTTCGGGTGCTATTGGGTGCTGGTTTTGAACCCGTTAAGCTCATTAAACCCGCAATGCCTATTATATAAACGTATTCTAGGGTTTTGGGCGTATTCTTGGCGTATTTGGGCGATTTTGGAGCCGATTTTTGCAGAATTTCGCAGAGAGGACAGAGAGCAACCTGAGGCAAATTTCAGAGGCTTTGAGGAAGAAGAAGGGGGGGTTTTCTAAGGCTTTTTGCTAGCGTATTTGGTGATATCTTGAACTCTTTAGCGTATTTTAAACTATATTCGATTGTATTGTGTAGAACCATGCTATATATGATGAAATCTCTGTTTATTTTCAGTATGAGTAGCTAAATTTCTATTGTGCATGGTATGGCGTAGTTAGGAGATGTGATTCGTATTCGTTTGGTTGTATTATTGCGCTAAAATTGCATGTCGATAAAGTTGTGATACAAAAACTTGCCTCGTCTCAAATGATGTGAGAACTACTCCCAAGCGCAGGAGATCGTGCAAGTAATATCCTGGTGAGTCCAGGTATCGAATCCACGGGACAACTGACCTGCAAAACTACGATCGTCAATCTGAAAAGAGTAATAATACGATGTTAACCAACCACCTATCGAACACAAAGATATAGGATCAAGAGTATGGAATAATAAATGAAAATCCTACGATATTTACGGTGACTTTGGTAGGGGTACAAGTATGGGGATCATGTGTTGGGTTTGGTTTCGTTAGGGTGTGCACAATCAAAGAATATCAACACCTTTTCTATAACTCGACGTTTCGTCCGGTCAGGGCACGAGAACGTCGGAAAATATGGCGATCAAGCATATAGAACCGTGCCAAAGAATTATACAATTAAAATAGGGCGAAAAGATATAGAAGTCAATAATCACGACACCCTAACTACGTCAACACCAACACATATAAAGTGGATGTGCTACGGTTGTGATTTCATTAGGAGATAATAATCGCTGAAATATCACATCTTTTATATAGCTCAACGCTTCGTCCGGTCAGGGCACGAAGACGTCGGAAGATAAAACGATGAAAACTAGTCAAAGTGGCCGTATACGCATCACTAGCAACATTGATTTCATTAAACGATAAACGCAATAATAAGTTCAGATTAGTGAACATAAATTGGCTAGCCTTGTCAGGGCCTAGCCATACGGGAAGTAAATAATATCGACAATAAGCAAATACCCATCAAATACGTTGTAGAAATCAATGTTACGAGTGATTTTGACATGAAAATAGGGCTAAAGACATGAAATTCATAAAATAAATACT